>JAFBJR010000798.1:0-25594 GCA_016785285.1 Brachirus orientalis | reverse complement strand
TATATATATATATATATATATATATATATATATATACACCTATATATATTATTAAAGAATAATATAAATAATATAAATATAAAATAATAAACCCTTTTTAAAACATATATTCTTGATAGAAATAGCAGAACAAACATGGGTTTTATCAGTAATGTTAATTAGGGTTCCATTCCCGGTCTAATAGAGCCAGAGTTGTGCTATTGTTCGAATGTGAAGGTAGGTCACATGAGGTCAGAGATGAAGAAGGTCACTGAGCAACTTGTGATGAAATCAGTGATGAGAAAAAGTGTGAGGGATGAAAATGATGTTTTCGATTCAGAAGCAGACATTGCATAGGAGGCAGATGATGGACAGTCAGGGGATCCACCCTTTGTTCCAGCTGGACCACAGGGTATGATTTTATTCTCTGAATACATTACAAGTGCAGTGACATCAGAGTTTACACTATAAAATAACATAAATATGTAAGGCTTTACAAAAGTAGCCAATTTATCAGTAATTATGATAAAATGAAGATAAAGCAAATCCTATAGTAAAGAAACACTGTGCAACTGTGTTAGATGATTCTAATTGTCACTGTATATTTTTTAGATATATCAAAATGAAAAGGCGATGCAGCAGTGCAGCCCAGTTTAAAGACATTCCTCAAAAATCCTTTTTTGAGGAAGTTTTGTTTCATTTAAGCCAAAATATTGTCTTTGTTTTCTTCAAATTGATAATCATATAATAACTAGTTTAAAGTGTTCTTGTGGATCTTTTGTTGACTCCATTTACATGTAGGGGATTTTCACATACTGCACTGAGGATGTCCAATATCACCCTGCCTAGACCTCTTGCTACCGCTTTGCCACCCCATGTAAAGTTTTTTAGATCCGCCACTGGCATAGAGGTATGTTAAGTAGTATGTGGGGTAGTGAGGGACATAATTATTGGGACAGACGAATTGAAAATTAATAGAAATGGAGTACAAATGGATCTTTCACAACTTCATGCACCTATCCACCACCTCCCAGTCAGGTGGGAGCATGTCCATATCTAATTTACATAGTGTACAGGTTATGTTACGAGCGCAGTAAGTGCACCTCAAATGTAACAGCAGTTTTTTTTTAAATGACTTACGTGTCTTGTATAATGAGCGTGCTGGATATTTGGTCCAATCCTGTTCTGGTGCTCTAAGTTGCAGTAGAGCTTTTTTTTGATAAGATTTGAGTATTTGTATGGTGGCCAGTAGCAGAAATCTTCCCCAGCCATCCACACACTACTCACAACTTCCACCTCTCTTTGTCCCAGGAAATCCACCACATGGAAAAAATTCATCTAATGTAGTAAAGAAAAAATAAGCCATTGTTAACGGTAATACAGAAATATTGTACATGAAATAAGAAATATTTAAAAGAAGAATACTGATGAATACTAACTTGTTAAGCCACTAGCTTGGCACCTTATGTGATCTGTCAAGTCATTGAGATTTATGTCACTAGATTGTTGAAGTCATAACTAGAGGTCAGTCAGGAAAGTGAACGTTTTTAAACACAATGTATAATTATTTAATTTAAATATTTTTATTGTTGTAACAACTCCCTGCCAAAAAGGAAAAATAATCAAGCAGTAAGCTGACAGAACAGATAAAAATGTTTTTAGCAGGATCACTCAGTGGCTACCTTACCAGGGTTTATATAACATAACAAAACGCTTTTAATAGCAACTGTTGAACAGAACATAAGCAAATGCTATCTAAACACACCAGAGAAGTAGTCAAAATAATGCAATTTTTTGTCTGCATTAAAGCACAGCTGCATTTGAAGCCTGCTGGAAAAGAGATGTCATCTCCATCATCCTGAGTGACACAGCATCCTCTTAACTGCTAAATCCTCAAACGAACTAGCCCTTACCCTTTACCTCAATAACACCTGTAAAAACAGATTCTAATACAAATGTAGCCGTGGGGTAGCTGCCCATCCAACCCCAAGTGGGAGAAGAACATATTGTCTGAATATCAGAAAGCTTGTAGACTTGTAGAAAGCTTGTAACCTCTACATGAAGCTCAGAAACTGTGTGGATGCCAATATCCTGGGAATTGATGGGTTCTGTGTACAAAGGGGCTTGGTCTATAAAATGTCTAAACAGAATGAAAGTTTCCTCCGTGGTGGTTTCGTGCAAGATGTTTTCAAGCAAGCCAAGTTGTCCACCAACGATCAGGCAGTTGTCTCCCCTCTTAGACTTTATGACCACATTTTCAAGTGTGAAGTGTCACCCTCTTATATTGTGTAGCCGAAGCTACATTTGGCATGGTTGGTCCACTTAAGTGCTTCCCACCAAGTTTAGGTTTATCTATGTCTTTTTCTAACCTTTTCTGTGTGGCCTGCCTCTGTACAACGTTTATTATTTGCTGTGGAATGTGTTGTGATTTTCTGACCTTTCTCTTCAGCTGTCCCAGGAAGTTTTCAAAAGGAAATGCAGACACATGATCTAATGAACCAAACCTTGTTACATCATCTGCCAGATGACACAGACAGTGAACATTGTACACCATCTCCTCAACCCCATACAAAGTCCTGAACTCCTCTAAGAAGTACCACATCAGGTTATCTGCATAATTGCAATAATGGGCACACAGGGTAGGAGAAAGCATCAAATAGATGCTGATGGATAATGTGAGAAAGTTTAAATAAAGTGGAGGTGGGAGGACTCCTTGAAGTACCACTGGACCGGTGTACAGAAGAAACTGCCTAAACTCTGTAGCTTTCCAGCGGTCTAGTTCTGAGAGCGATCTTGGCTTTCGTGCAAACTCAGAAGGCATGTGTTGTGACATCCCTATGAGTTTTTCTGAGATGGCCATGGTCTAAGAGAGCTCAGTCTGTTTTTTAGGTCACCTTTAAGCCAAAGTTTCAGCATTCTTCTTGTGACACCAAGGCACACAACATGCATATAGTCTAGCACAAATTGTGTGACTATGTCTAAACCTAATGTGACAAGGTTTGACTGACCTCTGTGATGATTTTCATCATGCTGTTGTGTAAATGATTCATTTGTTCTTGGCATAGCATTTATTTCTGGGAAAGTCATTTTTCCCCCCACGTATGATCCTTCTTGAATGCAGCGGTCACATCCACTATAACCTCCATGACCTTTTGTTTGTTTAATGAATGCCCGTGCCAGAGCATCACAAATAAAACAATCTAGGGACAAATGAAACAACCTCTGATCTACAGTGAAACCCTGTTCTAAAGTGGAAACCTCCTCTACAAAGCTCTAGATACTCATTAGGATCATGTGGTTTGCTGTGGCCACAAAAAACACCAATCACAAAGGGATCTCTTTCAAAAGAGAATTTCCCCAAAATTGGCCAGAGCTGTTTGGAAGAACTTTTGTACAGTGGCAGGCCATCTATATTCACCTGTAACTTTACTATGTCGGTTTGTGACAGCAGGCCTTCTTTGTTTTTAATCAAATGTTCCAAAATGCCAAAATGGACATATTCCCCACCATCAATTGTCTTCACCTCATGTGAACAGGATGTTTTCATTAAAGTCCTGGAGCATTTTGGAAGTGTGGGGATATTTATTTAAAATTTTAAGGAGGCTATCAGCTGCATTTTGTGTCACTCCAGACTGGACTACCCATAGATGCAAGTCATTAGGCAAGTCATCAAAGTTGTGATTGTCATGACTGTCACTGAACAAATCTTCCTCCTCACCAAAGCTGTTTAGACAGTCACTAAACCTGTCATCTTCACTGTCATCAATGTCATCGTCAGTGTCATTGTGAATATCAGTGCTATTGTAATTGTTGTCTTCAGTCACTGAGATGGTATCGCATGTCATGTCTTCACAATGGGTTTCTTCAGAATGTGCCCCATGATATTCTGAAGAATCAGCCACACTGGGGTAAACATGGATGTTAGCTGGATTTTGGAGCTTGTGAAGAATATTCTGGACACGCCTCCATTTGGTAACCCTAACCCTAACCCTCACAGCTCCAAATTGTTCCATGATTAACACAGGAACTGAGGTCAAAATCTAGAAAGCATGAAGCCACATTTTTGCACAAACTTAAAAGCCAAAGCAAACCAGATATGTAAAAATATATATGACCCGTAATTGCTATCAAATAAATTTGAAATTAAAAAATTTAGGTCTGGTTTTGAGTGTTAAAGCATCACTTAAAAATATGACAGATTTAGTGTGAATAACACTTACTCTTCAGCCAATGGAGGACAACAAGCTACACCAATAAAATGATCTGAAACAAAGACAGTATAATATTTTAGAACATGGATACTTAGAACTCATTCTTAGAAACAATTCATAAAATTGAACTATAGATCACAGCTAGACCTGATCATGAAGTTTGTCCCTGTATGTAGGGAAGAAAATTGTTAAGAGTCAAATATGACCTATAAACAGTTTGATACCATATAATGTGAATGATATGATAGATATTTGTATTCAAGTACATTAAAGCTTAATCTAAATTCAGGGGCATCTTTCAAAAGATGCAACCCTCCATGTTAATATTTTCTGTTCTATTGGCAATAAAATATGTATCAGGTTGAGTTTTTATTTGCATTTTACACACTATCTCAGCTTTTAATTGGGGTTGTATTTTGAATCAATGAGATTAAATTAAAAAAATCTAATTTGACTGAAACAGTAAAAGGAGCATTTTCTGTAAAACACGTTTATGGTCATACTATTTAACAAATGAGTGGTTAGATTAAGGGAGAGCCTGGTATTTTCCGTCACGCACTTATGTTTTGCTGCCTTAAACGATACAGTCAGCTTTCTTAAGATTGTGTGACAGTGACCTGTAACTTTAAGAGTATGACGTGCAGCAGAGGTCGCCGGCTGCAGGTAAATGACTTCATTTACCGGCATGCATTGTGATTGATTCTGCGCAAACAACGTAGTAAATTCGCAGTAGTTGGTGGACGAAGAAGAGAAATAAACAAACGATTGTCTTCTAAAGTTGGAATTAGAAACCACGTCAACAAATTGTTGATGAGTGGAAAACAATTAGGCTGCTGCACAGTTTTTGACTGGCCGAACTACAGCCATGGTCGGTGGATTGTTTTGGCTTTGTTGAATCCTAAATCGCGGATTAACATACACCGGTAAACGTGTATTTGCTCCGCCTATTTTGCCTGAACTTTAGAGAACCATTGGACAAGAATACCTCTCAACGCTTTGCACAAGGTAGGTATTTGTATGTATCTGAACTAAATTTACTTGGTGTAAAACAGTGGTTATCACATACACGTGTTTGTGTTTTCTTTTCCATTTTAGTGACAGCATCGGAGTTATAGAGTACATAAAACGGGGCTGACACAATAGTTATATAACAGAAGATAGCAATGTATTCACTTATATAAGGTAGCGTTAGCGACTATACCGTTTTTTGGGACAGCATCGTTAAGCCTGTCTGAGACATGGGTAACATTGGCTTATTATGGCATCACGGAGCTGTATACATTGAGTTACAGACTGCCATGGTTAGCACAAGAACCATATCCAGTATCGGTAAATAAACCACCCCAGTTCATTTTTTTTTTCAAATCCGATCCATTTAGTTAAAATTACAATTACTGTTATGTTAATAACAGTAAATCTCATTGCTGCTGTCATTAAAATTAGGTAGCATGAGAAAGTGTTAATCGACGCCATCAGAAGTGAAACAGTGTGGGAAGTTCATGAATATTATCATTATTATATTCTTACTCAAGTTTGAAATAGCAATTTTATATAAACTATAATTAATATTTACAGTAGCTATAAATAGTTTTGTCGCATGTAATTAAAAACCTACCGTTCATACCATACCATATAAAAAGGTGGACAGAGATTGTTTTACCTTTTTTTTTGTATCACCGCAAAAATTCCCGACGAAAGTGTACAGTTGTATTATGAAAGTTATTACATTATAAAATGTAGTCAATTGATCACCGGAAACGTTAAACCGGAAGTCTCGTATAAAAATAAAAGTGGACCTTCCTTGCGAAAATACTTCAGATAGTGCCTATTATAGTGATCTAGACTTTCCCTGACAGTTCCTATATGAATTGAATTTGCCTCAAAAATATTTTCAACTTAATACTAATACATTGCTGTAGACAGCAGTATAAAGAAAACTGATTTTACTTTTGTGTTTTCTCTTACCTACAGAATAAGGCTCCTCTTCCTCAGCTGGTTCCATCATGATGCCTGAGCTTTCCCCACAGAAGATATGTCCAACAGAGGTAGCCACAGAATTCAGTACCTACAGTACTTCAGTAAATATAATACAATATGTAACATTACATAATATTCTATAATGTACATGCCAACACAAGCACAAAATACATTTGTATTGATTAAATATAAGTTAAAATCTATATAATCATGCTATTGTTTAACCCATGAAGACATAAAATATTTGATATTGTTTCTGTTTATCACTGTCTCTTTATTCTTCAATGTAATAGCCGTTATAAGTTACATAGGGAGGTAGCAAAAAACTAATGAAGGTAAAATTTATATTTATTTATAAGAAGCACTCAGGCACAAGTAAAAGTAGTAACAGTCATACTTGAGTTGGGACAAATTAAGGTTTTGCTGGTCTGGAGGCAATTTGATCTTATGTGAAAAGGTTAAAGCAACATTTGTCATTATGGCCAGTTCTGACAAATTAAAAAGTTGTCTATATTATCGACAACCTGTGTTCACAGAGTCATAGCACAAAATTCAATGTATTGCATAACTCATTTAATTTTTAAATTCTTATATTAAATTCTTAGATTGTCTACCTTGTGTCATCACTGATATAATAATTTGTACCGTACTAAGGCCTTATTGTCAAATTTAAATTTATTAACAATATGACTACAACCGTAACCAGTCAATTGGAAACTAACTGAAAAAGGAAGAGAAGTCATACATTACCTGCCATCTAGTGACTCATTTCTGTACTTGAAATGTGCACTCTTGACAGCAGAGGCCTGTTGCATGAACGTAGAAGTTCATTTTTGCTTAGCCAGGTGTAACCTATCCTGGTAAGTGCACATTCATGGCTCTTTGAAGTAGACTGTGAGGTCCATCACAAAATATTAAAATTATAACAAATTCTAACAAATTAAAATCGCCACGCAAAGATGAAACACTTGATATGTAAAACATCGATACAGTCACTTTTAATAAGACCAGAGAAAAAGTATGGATGAACTGAGGCCCGACTGAATCCATATGAAGTCCAATACATACTTACAGTGCTTATTTGTGCAAAATAAGCTGTTTTATACTGTAAACTAAGGTTGGTTTATTTGATTACATCATGACTTTATGTAAAAAAGCAGAACTACTGTTAAAAAAAAACTTAAAAAAACACATTTTCTTTTTTAGTTATTAGTTTTTGCAAATGAGCTCCTTTTAAATATTAAAAATACAGCTTGCAATAATAATAATAATAATTAAAAAATGTAGTCACTGTCCCTGTGGTGAGTTCAGGGCTCCGTGAAATACAGTTTCAAAATTATTGCAATACACTTTCAGACTAGTACAATTCAGTTTCAATTCATGTTTTTCAAATTTTAAAAAAGGTTATTCAAATTGTTCAATTCAGGTTCATATTGAGTGGTTCGCATTCACACAATAAATCTAATTCAGTTTCTGGTGGCACAGATCTTATCCCATATTAACAACCCATGCACAATTTACTGCCAGGCTGGAAATATGAAGGAGAGGATGGAGAAGGTTTTATTCAATTCTGAAATTGGAATGATGAAAAACATCAAAAACTTGATCATAACCGAGACATTTATATTCATGTTAACACACTCAATAACAGATATACCTTTTGGTCTGAGAATTTTTATCAAACGCTAGTTAGACTAAAAATGTAATCACTGGTTACTGATTTTCATTTTGCCTTTACAGTATGTTTTTACATGTGTTTTGTACCAGATTGGAACACTTTTTTCTTTCTCTGTACTTTTGCAGGTTGTGTTGGGAACACATCAGAAAGGAAGAAGAATGTAACCTGCTCTGTCAGTGAGTCAGCTTGATGTACTAAGTTGTAATGTTTTACTTATTATTGTTGTCCCTCATCTACAAATAACACTATTTCCAATGATTTTTACACCCTATGCTTTATCAATGTTTAGTATGACAATTAATTAATTTGCTTTTATTCAATAAATAACTTTTGTTAAACCACTGATATGGTGTCTTTTCCATGTTTGTCACGGCCCAAGATTCAGGTTGTCACATATAATGTTGTTCACCATCAGTTTCTATTAACTGATATTGTAGGAAAAAAGAAAGATCACAGCAGCACAAAACTGCCATGCATATACTCAGTATCCACCTGCCATGTTGGTGTTTTTGTTTGAAAAATTCAACACAATAACTGCTCATTTTCTGAAAATAACTTTGGGGCTGTGCTTTCTTCTTCCTCTTTGTGACAGTCCAGGTAAAGTTGACATACCCTTTTCAAAAAGAAAAACAACAACAACAACAAAAAAGATATGTATTGCTAGGAAGATGTAATTTTCTAATGTTTCAACATTAACAAAATTGTTCTGAGTAATAATTAACCTTGTAATTAAGTTATGTAATTAAGACTATGCACTTTTAGTCTAACATTGGCTGTTGAGGTGGATTGGGACCTCACCCACTGAATAACGGTGAGGAGCATTGCCGTGGTAACCACCAAGTCATGACCCCCCCCCCCCCCCTTTACTTCCTCTCCCCCTCCTTCTTGTTTACATCCTGATTCCTGGTTTTCCCCACACTGTCATTAGCAAGTAGCTACACACCCACTTGCACACACGCACACACCAACTTATATATTTCACTTCACACACATACACACCTAGGTGCTTGATACATATATATACTGTATACATATATATACAGTACTGTGCATAAGTCTTAGGCCACCACCAGCTTTGTTGTTTTTATGTCAGTTTTGTGATCATTGGCCTTTAGATTACTATATACGATATACTATATAATCAACCAGTCAATGATTTTAACTTGTGCAACATGTGTATATAATGCTCCAACATGTCTTGAGCAAACCAGGTATAATAGACCTTTTTCACAGCAGCTACTTGTTGGTATGAAATAGTAGGAGAAACACAGGTTTTACCAATAATATTAGGGTACCATTCCAGGTTTTAAAGAGCCATGGTTGTGTTATTCTTCACGTGTAAATGCAGGTCACACCAAATATTTGATATTATAGAAGCATTTTTGTTGTTTGTTTTTTCTGAAAAAAAAGATGTTATTTTCAAACTGCATATGTGTTTCTCCATATTTTCAGGATGTGTTTGTACATGATTGATTGATTGATGATTGAGATATAATTGTACAGTATGGTCATTATAGCATTGATAAAACAACTAGAAAGGGCAATTTCGAAGAAATTGCAGTGGGATTGCTGTGGAATGCCGAGCTGAAGCTACGCTGATTTGCTGGTTTGAAGCATTTGAATATGTATGAAATAAATTAAAAATATTTGAATTTGTCAGAAAAAATAAGATGAAGCTATGCTGAAGTATTTGAATTCATTTGAAATAGAATGAAAAGTATTTGAATTTGTCTGAAAAATAAGCTGAAGCCATGCTGCAATGCTGACTTGAATTAGTTGAAGCTTTATGAATAGTTTGAGAAAGTATATGAATATGTATGAAAGAGAAGTTGAAATGATATGAATGTGTTGAAATGGACATGAATATCAAAAGCGTTAAAGTGGTCAAATCATGCGTATGCTGAATGAAAACACGTTGAATATATAATTAACTGAATAGACCTTTAAAATGTAAGCGCACTCACATTTGGTTGGAATGAACCTTTAAAATTTTGAGTACTTAACAAAAATTGTATTTTTTGTGGAAAAAACATTTAAAACTATAAATATTCACACAGTAATATTTTGTTTGAAATGTACCTTTTTTTTTTCCTCTTCACCCTAATTAGCTGATGAGAACCAGGTGTGTGTGTGTTCTTGTATTTGTTGCAGAGTGAGGACCAAAAATCACATAACCCTACAGAGTGAGGACATTTTGACTGGTCCTCACTTTGATGGAAGTGCAAACGTGTGTGTGTGTGCCAAAATGTGTGTGCGTGATTGTTGCTCCTGTTAAGTGACAGTTGCAAACACAGAGAAAGATCCCTGGAGCACTGTCCAAACAACTCACTGTAAAATAAAAGCCATAAGTCCTATTGAAAAACCACATCGTGAGGGTCTTGAGACCCTCCTGAACAAGACGGTGTAAAATTTGTGCAGATATCTTTAAAAATGTGGCCACAGGAGTGAGAGAAAAAAGTGCTTCGGTCAGACATTTTGCCAAATCTGACACAGAATTTACAATCGCACTGAATGGAGAGGAAACTAGACTTCCTTTGGTTCCGATGCTCACAGAACGTAAAGTATAAGTCTGTCAGCTTCCAAAGTTACATCATAAGAACCCCAACAGATTTTTCTACGTTTTGATGTATTTTTTATGTCTGTGGGACCAAAGGATTTACAGCGATTTGTTCCTGAAAGTTTTGTGTCTGGATTTTTGTTCACCACACTCTGATGATGCAATCGCCTCACTCTAGTCACGCAATATAAACCAATGTTAAACTCTCAAAAAGTCAGAAAACTTGAAAAGTTTGTCTACATTTTGAAATTTGAATGGTGTCTCTAGCTGAAAGTATGACTGAGTTAGAAGGAGTTGAATGATGCTGAAAAAGTTGAAGTTTGAACAATTTCTCAATTCATTTCCTATGGGAAAAATTTTTCAGAAAATGTTGAATAATTCAGAAAATATTGAATATTTCAAAAAACTGGACCGCGGGATCCAACGACCCGGGGTGCATGTTTGGGGAAAACACAATTGGTCAACAAAAACTAGGAACACCAACTTGGAGTGAAGCCAAACAGGAGTCTTTTATTTGTGTACACACTTACAGAGATCTCTGTGGTCCGACAGACAAGTCACCTCAATGGGATTGTGTCTCCCTCTCTGGCAGTCAGGGTGAACGGACCCCGAACAAGGAAGAGCAAAAACATATATATGTTGCTGTCATATATGTTGCTGAGCACATAACACATAAGTAGGTAGACATACATTTAGTAGTTTAGAGGATTGGTGGTTGTTATCGATTGTAATGCTGATTAAAATTGATTCATAAATCCTGATGCAGTGTGTTTAAACGCTATATTTCGTGTCTTCTGTGCTTGTTTGACTGTGGTAGTGATAAATGCAAAGGCCAGTGTACGTATTCACACCATCACTCTAATTAAGGGTTTGATATTCTAGATATTGACAAGTTGATGATTGATTTGAGACTATCTTTTGGGAATTTATGAATTAGTGGTTTGTTCAAACTGATTATTTTCATCTGATTGAGAGGAATGGTTCCCCCGATTTGAATTTAATTTGATTTATTAATAATTATTTAATTATTAATTAATTAATTTTTTTATTAATATTCAAATGTATAACCAATCACATTGTTTTCCCCCAACACTAGCTTTGGGCATCATAGAGCATGTAACTGAACCTAGTGGCTGGTGCGCGCCCATTGTGCCAGCAGAGAAAAAGAACAAGGACGAGGTCAGAGTGTGTGTGTCAACCTGAAATGCCTGAATAAAGCATTTAAGCGGGAAAGATACATGCTGCCTACACTAGAGGACATCACCCCAAAGTTAGCTGGTGCTTAACTGTTTTCCACATTAGATGCATGAAGTGGCTTCTATTCCCCTTGACCCCAGTAGCCAGAAACTGACCACTTCCATCACTCCCATGGGGAGTGCAGAGCAGCTGACTGGTTCACCTTATCAGGTGTTAGACATGTAGCTTAACAAAGCTTTGTCAGCTGGTGCTGCGGCTATTTTGGTAGAAGTGTACGAGTTGTCATCCTGTCCTATGTTGTTCGCTGGATACGACAGGAGTTTCCCCGATCCAACTGCCCAATATGTTGGCTTTAGTCCACCTCTTGACTTAAGTGGGAAACATGGCAGGCAACCACATTCTCCTGGGATGGGGATCTTCTGCAACTCCTCAGCAAAAGATTCTGGGTTCTTCATAACCTTCTCAAACACTAATCTTATCAGATCAGCCACATAGTCTGTAAAATCTTACAAACATTCAGTCAAAAATTAATTTAGGAGATTTTTAATTTAAAATTTTAACATTATTTGTAAATAACAAAGATTTCTCTGCAGTTGTACAAAGTCAAAATGTTTTTTGTTATGAGAATAAATTTGGTTGTGACATATTGTATGTGGGGTCTTTACTGGCTTTGTAGTGGCTTCTACCTTCTTTGACTGTGAGTATTACACCATTAAAACAGTTTGGCCTGCAGCTGTTTTTGCCTGCTTGCAGCTTATATTTTCATTGTCATGCTTGGTCACAAAATACAACCTTTGTAAACATGAAGATGCAGCTCAATGAGCCAGTATTTCTTTTGGTTCTAAAGGTTATGATGCCACGTGAATTACTTTGTCAAATATTGTTGCAGACTGCAAACTGTATTTGTGCATCCAACAAGCACTTTATTCTGTTATGTATTTGTACATAAATATATAATTATACATTTTCTTGTCACATTTTCCTCAGCTCTTATATTTTATATTTATACTGATGTTTTTTTTTATTGTTTTGCACAGTAAAAGGCATGGTCACAGTTTAATTTCACTGCTGATGAATTTATACAATGCATGTGACAGTGAGTCTTGAATCTTGATTATAAGGTGCATCACCTGCGTAATGTACCACTGTAGGAGAAAAACACATTCTTGAGGACACAGGACCAAAGGCCTCCACTGATGAAGTCTGGTAATGGAGCATCATTTTGAGTGGCTGTTATTAACCAGGTGTGGTATATCCTAAAGATTAAAAAGAAAAACAATATTATGGACCATGTAAACTTTATAAATTCAACAGTTATTTCAAAGACATGAAAAGTTATGACAAAATATTCCAGCAACACACATGAAGCATGTGATTAGTTTAAATAAATAATTGTGTGCTGCATCTTCAGTAACTTCATCATTTTGTGTATGACAATGGAAACTGTTTACATGGTAAAGAATAAGGTCACCGATAATTACTTCAGAACTCAGAAACTTAATTTACTAGACTCACTGTTCATGATCTCTCTGAAACCTTCACCAATGTTACTGTCAGCTGTTCTTACACTCTTGAAAATAACCACCACCACTGCAATTAGCTGTTAGCCCATGCTACATGGGTGAACAAACATGCACACACATAATGAATTAATGTTTGAAATACTCATCTCTGTCATCAGGAAATCATCACAGATAGTTGAAACTGATCCCTCCTTCAGGTTAAGTTTGGTGCTGAGTCTCCAAGAAGGCGTTTAGCAAGATTAGCAGTATATTGAGTGTATAGTGTTGGTTTTTACACCCGACAATAGAACTAGCTTTTGAAACAGAGAAGCCCTGCCCTCCACTCCGGCAGAAGGAGCAGGAGCCGAAGAGCTGCTGCTGTGGGGGGATTCAAGTCATGTTAGATTTACTAGTTACGTAACCAAAAATTGATTTTTCAGATTCGCTTGGCAGAGCTCAGGTAGACAGTGATGCTTTGCGTTCACAGAAGTAGCTAAAATGTTTGTTGTGACATTTTAGTGACATTTTAAGGAAGGACATGGGGATACACCAAAAAAGCAACACAAATCGGATTTTCCAGTGAATGGGCCCTTTAAAAGAGTCTGGTGTGAGATTCTTGATCAACATGAGGATTTGGATTAAAGATAATTGTGAGACCATTGAGATGTTTTCGCTGACTGGGTGCTGAAATCATTTTTCTAGTTTAGTAGAAATCACTCACCACCCAGCAGGCATTGCCCAGGTCAGCAATCTTGATGAAGATTTTATCAGCATTCTGTGGATTCAGTAGGTCCACAGGTACATCAAAATCACTGATACCTATAACATATTGAAGAATTTGATGGATAAGAGGTTGTATGATGTTCATACACATAGTTTAGGGATATACATTGAGACTTACCAGTGGAAGGGGATGGAGGTGGTGGTAATAGCTGTGAAGTATGATTTAATAACACAGATCTAGAGTGAGAGACAGAAGCATCTGTCTTGAGGTCAGGCCATGAGCAGATGGAGTCTCTATGGTTGTGTGGAGAAAAGTCGAGTCTGTCCTCCAGCAGCAGGGTTTGCCTCCTTAATGTGAGATTAGCATCTGTAAGTCTAGACTGACAAGTAAAGTCATGTGTGCTAGAGAGAGGAGTGAGTTTGTGCTTGGGTGTGGTCTCTCACCCTTTTTGAGGCCTGTCTTTCTTAATCAGTCGGCCAATTGGGCTCCTGGAGAGCTTGCTGGACTGCAGGGTGCATTCAGTTGTGGAAGACAAACATTAGTTAGCATCGGATAGCATTAATCTAAGAAATGTTCAGTGAACCATTGCAACAACTTCAGACCTGTTCTCAAAGTGCTGTAAATCATGCAAATTAAAGGTCCTTTGAGTGGGGTGTGATTGGTGCCCCACAAGGATGGTATCAACAGACACTGTATATTAAAGTAGTGCACTATATGTATTCATGACTTTTCTTTTTTGCTTTTGCATGTGTTTTGATCATATGCCCTTTAGTTACCGTCAGTCTGCAAAGTTGTGCATGAAAATACATACACTACTCACAATAAGTTAGGGATATTGTGAGAGACTCAGTGGATGTCATACCCTTTTCAATGTGGCATTAATTTCAACATTTTGTGGCTATAAAAAGCTGGTATTGTCAGTAAGTCATTCCAAGTGCATCATTCAAACAGCCATGAACACACAACATCATTTAATGGACGAGCAGCACCACCTGGCCATAGCGCACCTTCGGGTCAGTGGCAGGCAGTCAGATGTTGTTCGTGAACTTGGTGTGTCTCAAAGTGTCATCAGCAGACTTGCATCAAGACACAGAACTACTGGCATATTTAGTGTATACAATTCAGTGGTATCTATATCTATAGGTGAAGTTGCACCCAAGTGAAGGAATACCTTTTGCCTAAAAACAAGGCATGCATGAGCAGAATCTACTCCCAGTGTCATATGAGAGGCTTATTCTAAGGTAATAAAAAACGACAGTAGTCTTAAATTATCAGGTAATAATTAGTCAGTAAATTCTACAGGGTGGCCCTTTAATAATAGAAGGTGGTTCTGACCAACTCTCCACTTTAATGCATTTGACTTTGAGGTGACACAAGAGTCCCTCCAGATCATGCAATAATGAGAGTAAAAAAATTAACACGGCTAATAATTAGACATCATGATCAGAGATTTAAAAAAAAAAAAAACATTTCTATTTCTTTTTATAATTGCAGAAGTGATGGAAACACCACATTCTGTATCTTTGAATGAATGCAGAACCTGTCCAAATGATAAAGGTAATTGTGTCTGGTCTGGGTTTCCTCCCTGACCTATTTTGATCTCTGCTTTTAATTTTTTGTGTTCACCTCACTTCCTGGGAGAATGTGTTCTGCTTTGTGCCTGCAGGAGGTTGGCTGACAGGTGAGGCGGAGCCTTCAATCAGCATGGCTGTTCCCCATTTCCTCATCAAGCAACCTCCTACTTATACTGTGGCTTCCTGCCTCCTAATGCCAGCGCATCTTTCCAGTTCCACCGGTAAACTGTGTCACGTCGTCAGCTCGTAGCTCTTGTTAGTCTTTTTTAGTGATTTTACAGCATAAGCTAATGCTCGCCTTTTGTTCTTTTTTTCCCCAGACCTTTCCCAGAGCTCCACCTTGCCAGTCGACCAGCCTCAGCCCTTTTAGTTTCCTTTTTCTAGACTGGTGTTTTTCCGTTGTCCTTTTGTAAATAAAACTTGTTATTCCTTTTTGCAGCTCTGTTTTCGCTTAGTCTTTTTTTTCCCCTTTTTTTATGATTTCTCTGAAATAATGACAGTAATATTTGTCTGAGCCAGAGCTGTCATGCTCTGCTTTGTCTCTGCCTATACCTCCTCCTGCATTTCCTCCCTTTGCATCCTGCATCTGTTGCTGTGTCTCATTCCAGAGTCTGGATCCTACTAGTTGTGGATTTGTTGTCCAGATGTAGTCAAAATGCATCCATGGGCTGTCCCCATTTGTGGATCCTTCACAGTGGAGGCTATCCCAGAAATCTTTGCATGCCAGCTGCAGAGCTTTGTACACGAGAACAGGTTCGGTGCAGCCTGAATAATAGTAATAGTAAACCAAACACAATTCAAAGAAATAATAAATAAAATTAACTCCATAAAAATAGACTTACTAAGTAATTTCAAAACATTCTTGATAAGAGTTAAGAATCTTAACCAGGTTTATTTGAGCTGGTCAAATCTTGTTAGTTCTAATATTTCATGTCCAAAATTATCTGCTGTGAATAATGAATAATTAGTATTGGTTTAGTTGACTTACATATAAGATTTTGTTAAAATATATATATATTTTTAAGAAATAATGTTTTATTTCTGTACAAATTGTATCTATTGTTCAAATCATAAATCGGTGAGGATATAAGTTATATTTGAAAATCATATTTCAGGTGAGTAGCATTTAAGGGAAATTAATTGGCTGGCCTGGGATACATCACACACTGATGTCATCTACATTTACTCCAGTATTACATGTAACTTTTAAAAAACAAAAATATCAACTGAAGGGTCCATAATAAGTAATCACAAAACCGATAAACAAAAAAACTAGAACACACCAAAAAACACTAAATAATAATACATTTAGAGTCATAATTATGTTCAAAAATATTTTAGACATATTTATTTTATATGTGTTTAAATATATATCCAAAATTATCTGCTGTGAATAATTAATAATTATAGAGTTGACTGCATTTGTTAGTTGACTTACATATATGATGTTGTAAATATTGTTTTAGAAATAATGTTTTATTCTATCATAAATCTGTGAGGAGATAAGTTCTAGTTGTAAATCATTATTCCAGGTTAGTCACATTTAAGGGAAATTGTTTGTCTTGTCCATGTTTGTCTCTCAGCCTGTGATACATCACACACCAATGTCATCTACATTTACTCCAGTATTACATGATTTTTTTTTTTAATAAATAATTAACTGGGGTCCATCAAAACTAATAAATAATCACAAAACTGATAACAAAACTTAGAACTGACAATAATATTAAATGGAGGGTCCATCAAAACTAAAGACTGACATACATGTAAGTCAACTACCCAATGCAGTCAAAGCTTTAATTATTGATTATTCATGGCAGATAATTTGGGAATTGAAATATTAGAACTAACACAGGTTTGACCAGCTCAAATAATCCTGGTTAAGATAATTAACTCTTCTCTTTAATCCACAAGTAATAATATCTAAATAATATCAAGAATGTGTTGAAATTACTTAGTAAGTCTTAGTAAATATTAAATGCAATATACCTAATTATATCATAATTATATTTTATTTTGTATTGTTATTTTTATTAAGTTAATTTTATTTACTCTTTTTTGCATTTTTGTTTGGTTTACTATTATCCAGGCTCAACTGGGACAGTCTATGGTGCAGTGCTGTGACACATCCACACTTGGAGCATCCAGACCCTGGAATGAGACACAGCTTCAGCTTCTCTGTAGCCTGCAATCAGCTCACCTGTGCCGTAAGTACACCTGTACCTAATCTACTTTTCAGCACTGCCTTCTTATTCCCTGGTTCTCACTCATCGTCTGATTGTTCTCCAGTACATCCAGTGGTAAAGTCACGGTCCTCCTGTGTTCTTCATCTGCTTCTCTAGTATTTACTTGTTGCTTGTGTTTTTTGTCTGCTTTTGTCTCCACTACCTGTGGTCTGACTGTCCTCCCTCACTCTTGTTGTGTTTTTTTTAATAAACTGTTAAAACTGCTTATGTCTCCAAGCCTTGGGTCCAAAGTGAAATCCATAACAGTTGTCTTCTGTAAATATGGTATATTAAGTGTATGGTGCAAATTACAATATGCCAGGACTGGACTGATGCCAGACTGTCCAGGTGACATAGTAAGATGAACCTGTACTGGAGAATTCTTATATTCTTGTAATTTTTTCAATCTGATACTGATGATCCTCTGTTGTATCCAAGGTTTAATGCATAGTCAAGATGCAAAAGCAAAAACACAGCATACATCTTACCCACTCCCCGAGGGTGTGGAAAACTCCAGTCAGCTTCCCCACAAAGTTTGATGTACTCTGCAGAAGTCACAGCAGGGCAGTACAAATCATAATGTCATTATTAAAAAAAAAAAATTAAATGCTACAGAATTAAGCAGATTTTGACATTACAGACCTTCTTTTCTCTGAAGTCCCTGTTTACTAGAACAAAGTGAAATCATTGTGAGAAAATGGTAAAATCTCAAGAAAACAAAAAAATGTAATTTTGACACAGATGATAATGAGCATATATTACTAACCTGAAGAGCTAGTGATAGCAGAGGACACAGGCAGTTGCCAGAGCGTTATACTGGCAGCCAGTTTCTGTATATAAAGTTCATCCACTGTCAGGAGGATGTTTTCTGGCTTAATGTCTGTGTGGATTATCTTGCATTTGGTGTGCAAATAATCCAAACCTTGTAGAATCTAAGATGATGAATGAAAATCAGTCTCTATCAGTGCACCTCATGTAAGACAGGAGCAAAAATAGACAATGGTCTGTTCACAATTAGTCAGTGATGAAAAATGGTATAATTATTTATTTAAAAAAGAATAAAGGACTGCACAGCACCTGTCTGAGGATGCTCTTAATGCAGGGCAGGGGGAGGCCAGTGTAGTTGGATTTGATTATCCAGCTCAGCAGCTGGTGACCAAGAACCTCCAGAACCATGCACACATCTGATTAAAATCAATTAAGGAAGCTAATACTAGTGTACCCACTAACCAGAATTTTTGAATATTTGGATAAATCATAGTTTACTTTAAAGGGGACATTCACTGGAAATGCTATGTCTTGAATAGCAATAGCTAACGATGGCTAATCGCAGCAGCAGTAGAAAAAGTGAGTGAGAGTGAGTGTTTGTCTCAGCTCCATATGATGCTGTTTACAAGCGAACCACTGCACAACTTGTGTGGAAAAGTGTGTATTTTCGTGTCAGCTTGCAAGTGTCTTGGGTTAGCATGTATGTTAACTACGGACTGCAGATGGCAGAGATCGTGTGTGCTTTCTGTTTGTCTCGGCTCGCTGTTTTAAAAGCAAACCGGTGCATGAGCTGTGAGAAACCATGTGCATAGGAAACAACTTATACTAAATGGTTTATTTTACATGTAAATTAAACCATGCAGGCACTCAAACTGACGCTCCTGTGGTTCGGGGGGGTGAAGCACTGCACAGCAGTTAGTCCGCTTGTAGCTCGCCATTCACAAGCGAATGGGAATGCACTTGGTAGCTGGCCAATCGCAAGAGACTCAATGTTCTGGGGGTGGGCATGAACTCAGAAACAGAGCGCCCGTTCAGATGCTGTCAGAGATGAGCAATAAACTGGTTTAATCTGAAGAGACTATGAGGTTTTTAACCATAAATAGTATTTAGTTTATCTAAGTAATCTTGATTTTTGGTTCAAAAAGACCATTCTATGTCACCTTTAATTCCTGCTTAGCAACATAAACCAAAGCAATCTTTTGTTCTTCTCAAGGCTTATTATAGTGAATGCTGTGTCAGCACTATATTGTTTTCTCTCACTCACTCCTCTTCTACTGCTTTATCCTCCACAATTTAATACAATGCCAAATCACAACATACATTATCTCAAGGCACTGTAAACAGTAAGGCTGAAACCTTAACAATTTCCTGTTCATTATATTATTATTATTATTATTATTATTATAAGCCCATTCAGGATATTTAGTCTGATAAATCTTATGCTCACTTCACTTTAGGTGTTAATCAGCTTTTTTAATTCTTCAAATTAACTTCAATTGTGGTTCACATTAAATTCAGGTCTGCTTCCTTTTTAACTGATATTCAGCTTCCTACTGGTTCAGTTCACATTTACATCCCTTCAGCTGCTTTATACTGATTCAACTTACATTTAACTGTCTTTAACTGATGCCTTCAGCTTATTCAGAACAGCTTTTGTGCATTTTCATCAAAGGTCTTCAAAGACTCAGCATTGCATCAGCATTTATTAATTCATTATTGTAAGTGATACTATAATAGACTTTTTTATTGTTTCGTATTATTAAATCAGATTTTGTCCATGCGTAACGCTTTAACTACAGATTTTGTCTGATTTCAACTACTTCAAACATCAGCTCCTTCAAGCCATGCGTGCTTCTCAGCTTGTTTAAACTTGTCATAATTTTTTAAATATTTGTTTTTTTTCTGTAATTTTAAACACATTCATGTGTAGTGTAAATGCTTCAAACCCTTCAAAGACCTTTTCCTCTTTCAAATGTATCTCCTCGTACAAACTTTGACGTAGAAAGGTCTTTCAAACTTTTTAAATATTAACATTTAATATTTTTATTTTCACTATCTCACACTTCATTGACTGCAACTGACAAGAAACCAGCACACAGTAGCAGTTTCTTAACAGTAAAGGTTGCATCCTCCAATTTGTTGTCTAGTCACAGCACCGCACTGTTTGCCCATTTTTGAAGGCTACATATGTGTATCCTTCATGATTGAGGCTATCCCAGAAGTCGTTGTTAAAATTATAAATCTGGGAGGAGATAAGTTTTATTTGTATCATCATATTTGAGGATAATAAAATTTAAGGGATATTACTGATCTTGTCCATGTTTTTAAAAATAATTAGTGGAGGGTCCATCAAAACTAATAAATAGTCACAAAATTTGTTCTATAACTATGTTGAAAAATGAAATATATATTTAGATCTATTTATTTTATATTATTTTTAGGATGTTTTGGCTGAATAAGGGGAAAACCAGTCAGGTTGTGAGGGTCAGGAAGGAACTGTGATTCAGGCTTCAAACTAGGGCAGTATTTACGGTGGTGTATGGTGTAAATAATGTAATTTTTTTTAGGAGAGAAAGTGGAACTGGTGAATTGTGCGGGTTAGATAATCTCATTTCTCACATTTCATTTTTGACATCCATCAACTTCAAGTCTCTTTTCAACACACTTGGAGGATGCAGCCTTGACTATTGAGACTCATCGAAGGTTTATATGAGCATATATATATACATATATATTTACTGATTGGCTGGATCTAAACAGCCTATCAATGATCACACTTATTAACAAACAGCATTCATCATAATGAATTGGCAGTAAAGTTGTCTGCAGGGCTCCTGTCAATGCTGACAAGGGCTCATGGTGTCACACACACACTGCCCAGATGATAGCTATGGTGTCAGGGTCCGGTTTCCCCTGCTTCCCAGCCAGCCTGTCAGTCTCCTCGCCTTTTGTTCCTTCCTTTTAGTTGGCTCGACTCTTTTGGTTTCACTGTATTTTGGTAAATAAATCCCTCGCACCTTGCTTTTTTCAACCTGGCTTCCGTTTTCCTTCGATCCATACATGCCCAGTGTAAAAACCTGACATATGGACAGTTATTGATAGCCTAACAACCAGCCATCGAGGTGGTATGTCTCAGGCTTAAAGGATACGCTCTCCATTGGCTCCAGAGATCCTGAAGTCATCAATGAGCTGCACAATTCTATCTCGTTGAGGGTCTTTGGGGTCACTGTCCCTTACCTGATGTTCATTACAAAAAGGCGTACTGTACATAAATCACATTCACAGATGCTGACTATGTCATCCTGTTGTGTAAATAAAATATTAAAATTCATACCACTATTGCCTTTTTTGTGGCAACCACAAACTCAAATGAATTAGCAACCAAAAAAGTCTTCATACATAATTAAAAAGGAAAGCCATGTGATTGCACTGACACATTTCAGAAGTCTGATCTCATCCAATGCTGTCTCTGTGAATGTTTTATCACTCTTCACCACCTTCAGAGCCACAAAACGTCCTTTCCTGCAGTTAAACAATCACAGTATTTATCCGTTTATGTTCAAACTATATTGTGTTACTATCTTATCAATGTAGAGTTAAAAGGCTAACTTTGTACTTACACCATATCCCAGCCAAGCCAGACAGTCGAGAAGTGACCCCATCCCAACTTTTTCACTACTTGATAACGGTCAACAAAAATGTCTCCAATCTCCACAAGGTAATAACCACCTGCAAAAAAGGTGCCAGCTGCATCAAAGACAACATCTCAGCTGTGTGTTGGTGTTTGACACTGGGGTGCTGCCTACCCATATCATAGTCTGCCGGATCCTCATGTTGCTCCTCATATGTTCTCAGAGGCTCTGGTGACTGAGGATGTGTCTGCACAGCTGCAGTGTAGTGAGAGGGCTTATCTGGCTGAATACTCCCCACTGTACCTGGGGATCGCTGAGGGCTGGGATTGACAGGTGAGGAGCTGGCTGTAAGAAGGGTTGATATAGTGGCAGCATATGACGACGACATGTTCAACTGAGGCCAAATGAATGTACAGCACAGCTGTAGGGAGAAAGCTACAAAAAAAGATTGCAAGTTAAAAATGGAAGAAGGTGTTACATGGCTACATATCTGAAACAATAATTCTTCTTGTCTTTTTTGCTGTTTGTGTTTGGTTCGTGCTAATAGCAGCAGGTTGCTTGCAATGGTACCTCAAAGGAACCAATGAATGTGTGTTTATTTTTAGCTTGTTGAATGGCAATGTAAATAGCTCCTGACCCAGCTACAACTGAACCTGAAATAGCATTACTACAGTGCAGACACCATACTTTAAGGAATAACAATTCAAATTATTTTACTATTATTTCAAGAGAAATCCAGATATCAATCCCATCTGTCTCCATGCAAAATATTCTATATAATATTATCAGTAAGTACAATGTAAATTGGCTTATTTATGACTGGCTGTTCATTTTATGTGCAGATAGCAAGAGGTGCAGATGTATGAATTACGGAATCAGAGAGAGAAAGCACTTCAAAAACAAAACTCCAGCAAAACATCAGTCATTTTAGATTGGATATAATATCCTGCCACATATTAACAGTGCAGATTACTAGCAATGTGCATTTTAACAACTGTTCACTATCAGTTTCCATATGTGTCTAAAATGTGGCAAGCTAATACTCACATATATTTTTAGAACAGCATGACAAAAAGTAAGCAAAACAACAAATTCATACTGGGTTATAGTGATAAATTGCTCCTTTGATGCACCTCTGCTTTTCCACTATAGATAGTTAACAGCCAATGTTAGCTAAATTTGCTTAATAGTTATTTTTCAATCAAATCTGTTTCCTAAACTCTCTATATGTAATCTTTTCATTGATTTCTCTTCTCTTTGATCTCACAGCTACATTAAGTAACACTATACTTTAAAAGGTTTTTTACAGGAAGTCTGTGCAATTCTAGTACTGTATTAAAAAATATTTTCTATGTGTTACTTGGTATCACAAAATCTATTCGCTCATGATAAATACTAAACAACTACTCACCCTTGACAATAATAAATCCTGGTTTAAAATGTGTATGGTGGAGTAAAAAAGGAGTCTGCCACAAGGACAGTGGAGCTCCTCAGTCCTCATGCTGCTCTGCTCCCTGTGTCTGAAACTCAGTCAGGTCCAGGAATAGCTGTTCATGCTTCACGTTGTGTTAATGTCTGGCAACATTTTTCACTATGTCGCTGCCAGCTCTAAAGGTGATGATGAGGTCAATCTCTCATCTATTCAGGGAGTGTTTTAGGAAAATTTCATGGCTCCAGGCAAAAGAGATGGGGGCCCTACATTAAACCATTTTTTTTGTGTGTGTGTTTCATGGATCATATGTTGCCACTCTGAAAATACAAAGCAGAGAGATTTAGTATCATGGAACTTGTTTGGGGGGGGGGGGGGGGGGTTCCAACCTTGTGCACTATGGTTACACTCTCTAGTACATATTATAAAAACAAAAATCTGTAATTCATTCTTTTTTTTTTCAACTGACTTTCATTTTCATATCGAGGGCCCACATTGTGTGCCCATAAGTATGCCAATAGGCGTGTTGGTTTTAAATGAGGTGTAGTCAGGCGTATTTTAAGCACATTGCCATTGTTGGGGGAGGTTACGCTTTATCAAGTGTGGCACCATAAAATTGGGTTTTGTATCAGTTATTGGCTAGATTATAAAGATTATAATCATAACATTAACATAAAATTATTAATATTGCTATTAAAATTATATATATATATATATTTTATAAATGTATTTTAGAAACAGTTCTTTAAAAAAAAAAAAAAGACATCAAAGATTAAAACAATATCTACTAAATCTAACTATATATTGTATGTGTGTGTGTGTGAGAGAGAGAGAGAGAGAGAGAGAGAGAGCGAGAGAGTCAGATAGATTACATGTCTGTAGGTACAAACCAAGCCAAGTCAGGTAGAGACTTACTACAAATCAAGATGGTGGTTTGCAAACAAACTACAACAAGATGGAAGAGTCAAAGATGGCTGCTTCTTGACCCCATGGCTGCTGTGTTTCTTTGTTAAGGCCACTTTTGTAGCATGAGGTGTCAGGTTAGATGAGATCTTAGTAGTATGCATATCTACATTACTACATACAACATTACTTTTATAGATAACTGGCTTTCTTTCTGGGGAAAACGTGGTCTCATGCGGAGAGATGGTGTCCATCCCACTTTGGATGGAGCCGCTCTCTTATCTAGAAACATAGCAAAGTTTATTAGAACTCCAGCACCATGACAGTCCAGAGGTGAGACCAGACAGAGTTGCAGTCTTACACGCTCCTCTGTGCTTCTTTTCGAGCAGTCACCTCTTCAAAAACCCATAGGGACTGTGTTTGTTCCCCGGCCGACAAAAATAAATAAATCAACAAAATTAAATAAATCAGCATTTAACAGAAGAGGAGTTAGTCAGTCCAATCTAATACTAATCAACACCAATAATAAACAAAATCGTACAATAGCACACTTAAATGTGGACTATTAAATATAAGATCACTCTCCTCAAAATCAGTTTTAATTAATGATCTAATCATTGATAAACATATTGATTTAATATGCTTAACTGAGACTTGGTTACATGAAGAAGAATATGTTAGTTTAAATGAGTCAACACCACCCACACATTCTAACACTCATGTCCCCAGAAGCTCAGGCCGAGGAGGAGGAGTCGCTGCCATTTTTAATACTAGTCTATTAATTATCCCCAAGCCCAAACTGGAATACCTATCTTTTGAAAGTCTTATCCTCAGTCTATCTAATCCTAGTTTAAAATCACAGAAACCGGTTCTGATAGTCACTGTTTATCGTCCACCTGCACCTTATACAGAGTTTCTGTCAGAGTTTTCCGAATTCTTAACTCAGTTAGTGCTAAGGACAGATAAAATCATAATTGTGGGGGATTTCAACATCCATGTAGATGTTGAAAGTGATAGTCTTAATTCTGCATTTAATTCACTGTTAGAGTCAATTGGTTTCACTCAGCATGTGAATAAACCCACTCACTGCCTTAATCACACCCTTGATCTTGTGCTCACTTATGGCATAGATATAGAAAACTTAAATATTTCTCCCCAAAACCCCCTCCTAACTGACCATATTTAATCACATTTAATCACATTTAATTGCACAATAACTAACTACAATAACATTAAGA
>JAFBJR010000794.1:0-10487 GCA_016785285.1 Brachirus orientalis | reverse complement strand
CGCATTCACGATCAGTTTACTGAAGTGACGGAATCTCGTCGAGGAAAGAGTCTTTTTTTACAGTCTCCTGTTCGGTGTTCTAAAGTCCAGGGGTGAGAGAAGACGGAGACTAGTTTTTATGAATCAGGACAGACTTCTCTTCACTTCGGCTCCAAATATTTAAACTGAGAAAAGGTAAAACCTGTCTAACCTCTAACCTTGGACGATGGCTTAATAAACAATGACACCGTGCATCACGATGAAAAAACCTATGAGATGTTCATGATCACCATGATTGTAGAAAATATTTATATATTTTCTTTTTTACTCATGTTTTTGTGCTCACCCACATAAATTAATGGTGATATACTTTGAAGTACCACAAGAGGGAGCTGCAGTGATTTAAAATGATTGTTTTTCCTGTTTGTGTGATTTCAGTAAGTTTTATCAACACGTGAAGAGTTTAAATGTGATGTTTACAATAGTCACAGTTGTGTATTGCAGTTATTATTTTTAGTTTATGTCTCACCTGCGTCCTTTGTGTCTCAGATGCAACACTGCGACTTGTCTCCGTTCTTCGTGTCTCCAGCTGCCAGCCTCTTGTCCAGGTGTGTCTCCAGAGGCGTGCTGTCTCAGGTGAGGTCATGTGATCTGTGGTCAGGGTTAGGTCATGTGGGGTGGGGCTACAGGTGTGTCCCTGACCCCGTTCTGTCTCTACCTGTCTTCAGGAGCAACTAGACTCCGCCTCCTGCAGGCCAAGCCCCACCTTCTCCACTGAGCTGCATGAGGCTGAACAGCAAATCAGAGCGCAGCGACACCTCAGTGAGGTAGTGTGAAGTCATTACAGCATTTGCGAACTTGTGAGACACATGTATGATGTCACGTGTGATGTCATGTTGCAGCTGAAGCTGGAGCTGGAGCTGCTGCAGGTGGAGAAGGAGAGCGCCGACGTCACACACACACATTCCCTCGGTGAGTAACACACACACACAAACACACGTGTGCCGCGGTGGAATGGAGAGCTGACTCCGCCCCTTCCTCTCCTCAGGTGGGCGGTTCCAGCAGCTGCAGCAGTTCTGCGATCATCTGCAGCTGCTGCTGAAGGAGCAGAACAGTGTGAGACAGAGACTCATGAAACCACTGGGTCAAACCAACCTGCCCGTCCACGCTCACCTGCACAGGTAACAACCATCTGCTGCTTTTACATAGTAAAGGCTGACTCTGCTGTGAGCGCCCCCTGCTGCTGAGAACCAGCCTGAGACACAGAGACTCAGAGAAAACATGGTTAAAAAACTTTTTTAAGACTAGTTTCATAAAATCTGCATCAGTTTAAGTCTACGATATCTTCAGAACATGTCCACGTCTTTATCTCACTGTTAGACAGACTTTTCCAACAGGAAACTGGAGTTTGTAAACCACTCACTCTCCCACACCAAAGTCCATAGAGAAAATCAGTGATTTTCTCTCACAGGGACACAGGAGCTGCTGGTCTACTGCTGCCTCGTGTGGTCACTTTGTGTCACTGAGGTAAATCTGAACAAAGGATTTTGAATGCCGAAGAGACCAAATAAGACATTTGAACTTAGTGATGGAGGCAGCAGTGGATCAACAACTCCTGTGTCCCTGTGAGCTAAAATCACTGATTTTCTCTATGGACTTTGGTGTGGGAGAGTGAGTGGTTTACAAACTTCACTTTCCTGTTGGACAAAGCTCTCACTCGTCATCTTACCTCATACGATCACTGAGTAAAAACAGAACTGCCCCTTTAAGGCCTGTGTTGTGTTTCAGGTCTGTGGTTCAGGTTCTGAACCTGCTGCTCGTCTTCATTCAGACTCTGGAGGAGAAACTGGACTCGATTCAGAACTGCAGCAGGACCAGGGAACAGCTGAGTCAGCTGGTCAGTCTGTGAGAGCGAGCGAGCGAGCGAGTGAGTCTGTGAGAGCGAGTGAGTGAGTGAGTGTGTGTGAGCGAGTGAGTGTGTGTGAGCGAGTGAGTCTGTGAGAGCGAGCGAGCGAGTGAGTCTGTGAGAGCGAGTGAGTGTGTGTGAGCGAGTGAGTGTGTGAGAGCGAGCGAGCGAGTGAGTGTGAGTGAGCGAGTGTGAGTGAGTGAGCGAGTGAGTGTGAGTGAGCGAGCGAGTGTGAGTGAGCGAGCGAGTGAGTGTGAGTGAGCGAGCGAGTGAGTGTGAGTGAGCGAGTGAGTGTGAGTGAGTGTGTGAGAGTGAGCGAGCGAGTGAGTGTGAGTGAGCGAGTGTGAGTGAGCGAGCGAGCGTGTGAGAGCGAGCGAGTGAGCGAGTGTGTGAGAGCGAGCGAATTAGTGAGTGAGTGTGTGAGAGTGAGCGAGTGAGTGAGTGTGTGAGAGCGAGTGAGTGTGTGAGAGCGAGCGAGTGTGTGAGAGCGAGCGAGTGTGTGAGAGCGAGCGAGTGAGCGAGTGTGTGAGAGCGAGTGAGTGAGTGAGTGTGTGAG
The DNA here is from genome assembly GCA_016785285.1 of Brachirus orientalis. NCBI lineage: Eukaryota > Metazoa > Chordata > Actinopteri > Pleuronectiformes > Soleidae > Brachirus > Brachirus orientalis. Next base: position 8,046 of record JAFBJR010000794.1, on the reverse strand, counting down.
AGCGAGTGAGTGAGCGAGTGTGTGAGAGCGAGTTAGTGAGTGAGTGTGTGAGAGCGAGTGAGTGTGTGAGAGCGAGTTAGTGAGTGACATCCACATACTAGCCGTGTCTCAATCCGAGGGCTGGATCCTTCTAAGTGTGGATTCGTTGTCAAAATGCGTCACATGACTCGTCGACTCCTTCTCGTGCGGCCGACGTTTGCCCGTTTTTGAAGGATACATTTGTGTATCCTTCACAGCGGCGGGCCGTCCCACGAGAACAGGTCCAGTGGAGCCTGGATAACAGTAAACTAAACCCAAATGCAGAAGCATAATAAATAAAATTAACTCCATAAAAATAACAATATAATTTTGACATAATTTGGTATATTTCATTTAATACTAAGATTTACTAAGTAACTTCAACACATTCTTGATATTATTGATATTACTTAACCAGGTTTATTTGACCTTTGACCTGGTCAAACCTGTGTTAGTTCTAGTATTTCATGTCCAAAATGATCTGCTGTGAATAATTAAATATAGAGTTGACTGCATTGGTTAGTTGACTTACATATATGATGATGATGAAATAATGTTTTATTCTGTTGTTCACATCATAAATCTATAGATGGCAGTATTTAAGCACTCGGTGTGCAGCCTGCTGGAATTTATTAGGAGAAGAAGAAAGGAAAAGTGCACCACACTCCGTCGGCCGGACCGTCTCATTTCACGTAGCTCACTCGGGAGACGACTGCGTTGGCCGTGCACGCGGCTACTGACTCCGCCCCTCTCTCTCTCTCTCTCTCAGAATACCTCGCTTGCCCAGCTGCTCGCTCAGGCAGCAGAAGTGCAGAGTCTGTCCAATCAGGTTCTTCATTGGACGGAAGGGGGGAGGAGCCTGCAGCACGACCACTGACTCTTCACTATTATTATTATTTTTTTTAAATTAATTATTTTGTTCTAATAAAGTTTTTATTTTGATCCACACTTCCTGTCTTCTGTCGTCAATAAAAGATTCAGGAGCTGAAAAACCCTGAAGACACGGCTGTGCAGCCAGATGACTCTGCTGAGTCATGGTCCTGGTGAAGCTCTGCTGAGTCATGGTGAAGTTCTGCCGAGTCGTGATGAAGTTCTGCTGAGTCGTGGTGAAGTTCTGCCGAGTCGTGGTCGTGATGTAGCTCTGCTGAGTCATGGTGAAGTTCTGCCGAGTCGTGGTCGTGGTGAAGTTCTGCCGAGTCATGGTGAAGTTCTGTGATGAAGTTCTGCCGAGTCGTGGTAACAGTTCCGGTGTGAACGATTATGAACATGAAAATTATTTTGTTGAGAAATGTAAGGACAGAAAAGATTCGTCTGAGTTTGAAACATATTTAAAAACTTTATTAGAAACAGAGAGCTTCTCTTGTGCACACACACATCCAACATGGCTTCTCTTCTCAGGAGGAAGTGTGTGTGTGCATTTACAGTCGCCGCTCTCTGACTGCTGCTAGCAAAACGCCACATAGAAAAAACCAAAGGAGTTCATAATACAACAGTACAAAGTTTTCTCTTAAAAAATATTATAAATCATTCTTTACAGGCGTGAAAAACGTACGTCTCAAATACATGGTGCACTTTTATCAGCTTTTTGTTGTTTTATTATTTACAAAACAAAGAAATGTTCAGGAGCTGAAGTGAGACAGGTGTCCCCGTGAGACAGGTGTCCCCGTGAGACAGGTGTCCCCGTGAGCCGCCACCACAGAGGAAGAATGAGAGGACACCACAGAAGAAGACAAGGGGAAGAGGACGACGACTCCAGAGAGTCAATGTACGGAAAAACCAAACCAGTCAGTAAAAGAAAGAAAAAAACACCTAAACGTGTGAAATTAAATCATTTCTGATGGAAACTCAATAATCCTGAAGATTTTCATTCACTATTTAAACATTTAAATTATGATTGGTTTTGTTAAATAAGGAAAATCAAAATTATGAGACAAATCATTTGAGTTTATAAATAAATGTGAAAATAATTAAGCACGTCTCAAACAAACCAAAACTGTCTTAAAAATTAAATTAGTTTCAAAAGTCAATTGTGACATTTTCTTTAATTTGAAGCCAAAATATTGAGAATTTGTCATCACTTAAAGAATTTTCTTTTTAATTTCTTACCAAATTTGTACAGTTAAAACAGATTTTCCATTTTACGAGATTAAAATCATTGAAATTATTTCAAAGAAACAAATTTCCTGAGTCAGAATTATGAGATTTTATGTACAAACAAAAAAACTTTGTTTTTCTAAAACTGTTGATCTTCCGTACTCGACACAAAAACAAAACCTTTTCTCTACAAAATTCATTTTCTCTTTTGCTGCGAGGAAGTTTAAGATTTTTTTGTTTCTACCAAAATAAAAGCTCTGATTACGTATAAAAAAGGTGAAAAACTCTCGCAGCAGGAAGTTGGATTTTTTTTCTTCAATAAATTCTCTTTTTAAAAAAAAAGTCAAACAAAAAAGACAATTTGCATAATGGTTTGTGCTGCTGGAGGAATCTGCCACGCCCCCTGAAAAATGACCAATCATTGAGCAGAGAAGCTAAGGATGCACTGTAGGAAGGAAGGAAGGAAGGAAGGAAGGACAAGAGCTCTGTGGCAGCGGCTGATTTTCTGTTACATTTGTCTCCTTGAACAGGAAGTCCGTAGGTGAGGGGGCGGGACAATGGTCAGGTGGGCGTGTCCCACATGCAGTCACATGTTCCCGACAGTCCAACGCTCACCTGGAGGGAGGTGCTTTTACCCATAATGCCCTGGGAGGACGCTGTGCCTGGAAGGGGCGGGGCCGAGTTAAGGTAGGAGGGGTCCGGTGGGCGTGTCATCACCTGCACTCCACGGCGACGGTGCTCTGAGTGGGCGAGGCCGAGGACGGGCTCATGCCGGTGTCGGACGAACCCGAAGACGTCGACGCCGTCGTGTTGGACACTGAAACAAACAAAGACGTTCAACATATTTCAGATGAGTCACTGCTTCTCACACGCCGTCACCTCCACTTCCCAGCATGCTCTGCTCCTCACCTTCTCGCTCCTTCTTCTTTAGTCTCTTTCTGCGGCGGTCGATGGACGCCACCTCCGACTTCAGCGTCATGTAGTACTTCCTGATCTCCTGGAGCTTCTCCTGCAGGAAGGAGATCCTCTCTGTGCTCGACATGTTCTCCAGCTCATCTGAGGAGGAGGAGGAGGAAGAATTAATAGCTGCTCAGTTTTCTGATCGATCAGTGATCAGTGATCGATAGCAGATATTCACCGAGCTGGAAGGTCCACTTGTACGATCTCTGTGGAGACGGAAAGTTCTGTTTGTCTTTACTGTGAGACGAGGACGACGGAGACGACAGAGAGGGACAGCGAAGCTTCTGAGACTTTGACAGAGACGAGACATGGGATTGGTCCTCGCTGTCGCTGCTGTGACCTGAGGGGGAGGAGCCACACACAAACAAACGGAAAGCCGTGACATAATTACTGTTCCAAAGTTATAACGATACATTTAGAAGCTCCAGGACTTCTGTTCGAAAGCATCGCACGGATTCTTATGATCAAAATGACCATTTTAAACGCAATCGTCATGGAACGACAGGGAAAGATGGAGCTTGTGTCATTTCAATGGTTTGTTTTGTCTCGTCACACAGGTCAAAGGTCAGCAGGTGTGACCTCACAGCTCACCTGCTCCGTTCTTGTCCACCTTCCCCGGCGTGTTCGGTCGCTTCTGGCTGCGTTTGTGTTTTTTGCTCGAAGGACTCGAGTGACCGTCCGTCATCCTCTTATGACCTGTGGGGCAGAGGTCGCATGAGTCATCAGGCCCCGCCCACCAGCACAACCACTTTTTTAACCCCGCCCACCCGCGCGGACACAGCGCCCTCTTACCTCTGTCCTTATTCTCCTGCAGTGACATCACAGACGTGGAGGACGAGGAGGCGCTGCCGTCAAAACCCGGACTGGAGTCGCCATCCGGCTCCGCCCCTCCCCGGTCCTCCTCGGTGGCGACGGTACTCCGGGTCGGGCGCAGCTCCTCTGTGCAGGGGGCGGAGCTTGGAGCGGCGGTGGACAGGAAGGGGCAGAGCTGAGGCTGGGGGAGGAGGGGAGTGTGAGGAGCGGGGAGGGAGACTTGGAGGAGGTGAGGTGGTGGGGGCGGAGCTTGTTGCTGCTCCCTCATCATGAGGAGGAGGTGCTCCGCAGAGGGGGCGGGCTTCTCCTTCTCGTCAGGGTCGTCCAGGTCCACCTCGTGGCAGACCAGCGCCTCGGGGCCGATCTGCGGCTCCAGCTCCTCAGAGGGGGAGGGGCCTGGCGCCTCCGGGGTGAGGAGAGGCGTCCCAGCATGCACCTCCTGCTTCTTTGTGGCTCCGCCTGTCAGTGGCTCCTCTGGCTCCTCCCTCTGAGTGTCGTCTCGAGGACAGAGCCATTCAGTTTTTGCCACCTCACTCCGCCTCTCTGGGCGGAGCGGTGACGGCAGGTTCTTGGGTAAAGGGGCGGGCGCTTTGGGGGAGGTGGCCTCTTCCTGCTTCCTGTCGGGGCGGAGCTTCTTCTCCACTGCTCGTTGCTCTGCTGCTTTGCGTTTGAGCGCCGCACTGCTCCTCTCCTCAGGTAGACCCGCCTCCTCCTCCTCCTCAGAGGCGGAGTCAGTGTCAGAGTCCATGGTGGGAGACCCGGGGGGGAGGTGTTCTGTCGGGAGGCAGCAGAGAACCACCATCGGCTCGTCCTGCCTCTTTAAGACGCTGCGAGGAGGAGACGACACCGTGGTGCTGTGGGAGGGGCTAGTGCCAGGGGCGGGACTGGCAGTGCAGAGCGGGATTCTGGGTGGACTCTCTGGGCCCGTCTCCCTGAGGTTGACCCTCCGACCTTTGACCCTGGGGGACGAGAGAGGTGTGGACTTGTCCTCGTCCTCTGTGGCAGGTTGCGGCGAGGACCCGGGAACCTTCTCAGGAAGTGGAGACAACTTTGTGACCACTTCCTGTCCAAGAGACATTTTTACCTCCTTGTCCACAGGAGTCGGCACTGCCGTCACTTCGACGGCAGGCTCCTCCCCCTGCTCCACCTCCTTGTCTGATTGGCTCAGCTCTTTGTCTGCTTTCTCCTGTTGCATGCTGGGACACGCAGGAGCAGGAGGCTGACTTGGTGTTGCTACGGCAACAGTGTCATGAGCAGGTGCCGTGAGGTCAGTGACCTCTCTCGACTCCTCCTCCTCCTCCTCCATGGCCTTCACCTCTTCCTCCTCTTCCTCGTCCCCCTCCCCCTCCTCCTGGCAGGGCGGGGCTTCTGTCCTCCCTCGCCATGGCGATGGCTTTTTATCAGACGGGTCTTCTGATTCGCTGTCATCTGATGAGTTCCCAGAATCCTCTGTGGGACAGAGGTGTGGTTTAAATATTAGTGATGATGTCATCGATTAAATGTGATCAATAATAAGACAAAACGTCCTTCTCACCGATGGACGCTCTGTCCGAATCGTACATCCCCGACGTTCTCCTGGTTCTCCTGCGAGGAGTGTCTGCACGGAGGAAACACATCAAAATTAAAGCCTGTTCTTGTTTGTCCACACTAAAGCACATTTTTCACAATAAAAGTTTCAGTTCCTTTGGGTCCACACTATAACACAACCTCATCGTTTTCAAAATAAAAGCCAGTTTCTGTTGGTGGACACTAAATGCCAACCCGGCAGCTTTCAAATTAAAAGTCTCTATTTGTCCACACTAAAATACATCCTCAGTTTTCAAATTAACTTCTTCACAACACAACCTGACAGTTTTCAAAATAAAAGCCATGGTGTCTTACTTTCTCCGTTGGCCATGCTGGACAACGTCTCGGTCCTACTGCTCCTGCCGTTGGACCGCCCCTCACTGCTCGGCGTCTTGGAGACGCTGCGTCCCGCTGAGCCGGTGGGCGTGGTTCTAATTTGAGGACGTCCTCGCTTCGCCCCCGGAGGCTTCACTGGCTTGTCTTCGTCTTTTTCCGCCTCGTCTTTGTTCTGCGGAGGAGACGGTGGTTTCTGACGTGAGACAAAGCTTCACATGGACAGACGCCGTCTTTGACCTTCAAAACAATCATCTGCAATGTTTTATGCCAACTGTGGTCAGACAGCCAAGAGGAAGTGACATCACAGGACTTCAGTCCAGTGTGCGAAACCGTTCTTAGCATCATCACCCCGGGCTGACGGCAGGTCACATGACCACACTGAGCTGACGGGAATCTCACCTTCACCTTCTTCCTCTGTCTCTTCTTTGTTCCCTTCTCCACAGGCCAGATGATCCTGTCGGCCTTCACCCATTCATCGTACCTGTGGACACACACGTTTCAACGTGGATGTTAAACCCCAGGATTAAACTTGGGAATGTTAAACCTCAGGATTAAACTTGGGAATGTGTATGTTAAACCTCAGGATTAAACTTGGGAATGTCTGTGATAAATCTCAGGATTAAACTTGGGAATGTCCATGTTAAACCTCAGGATTAAAGTTGGGAATGTTCATGTTAAATCTCAGGATTAAACTTGGGAATGTCCATGTTAAACCTCAGGATTAAAGTTGGGAATGTTCATGTTAAATCTCAGGATTAAACTTGGGAATGTCCATGTTAAACCTCAGGATTAAACTTGGGAATGTCTGTGATAAATCTCAGGATTAAACTTGGGAATGTTTGTGATAAATCTCAGGATTAAACTTGGGAATGTTCGTGCTAAACCTCAGTATTAAACTTGGGAATGTCTATGTTAAACCTCAGGATTAAACTTGGGAATGTCTATGTTAAACCTCAGGATTAAACTTGGGAATGTTAAATCTCAGGATTAAACTTGGGAATGTTAAATCTCAGGATTAAACTTGGGAATGTCTGTGATAAATCTCAGGATTAAACTTGGGAATGTTTGTGTTAAATCTCAGGATTAAACTTGGGAATGTCTGTGATAAATCTCAGGATTAAACTTGGGAATGTTTGTGATAAATCTCAGGATTAAACTTGGGAATGTCCATGTTAAACCTCAGGATTAAAGTTGGGAATGTTCATGTTAAATCTCAGGATTAAACTTGGGAATGTTCATGCTAAACCTCAGGATTAAACTTGGGAATGTTAAACCTCAGGATTAAATTTGGGAATGTCTATGTTAAATCTCAGGATTAAAATTGGGAATGTTAAATCTCAGGATTAAACTTGGGAATGTCTGTGATAAATCTCAGGATTAAACTTGGGAATGTCTGTGATAAATCTCAGGATTAAACTTGGGAATGTTTGTGATAAATCTCAGGATTAAACTTGGGAATGTTTGTGATAAATCTCAGGATTAAACTTGGGAATGTTTGTGATAAATCTCAGGATTAAACTTGGGAATGTTTGTGATAAATCTCAGGATTAAATTTGGGAATGTTTGTGATAAATCTCAGGATTAAACTTGGGAATGTCCATGTTAAACCTCAGGATTAAACTTGGGAATGTCCATGTTAAACCTCAAGATTAAACTTGGGAATGTCCATGTTAAACCTCAGGATTACATTTGGGAATGTTCATGTTAAACCTCAGGATTAAACTTGGGAATGTTCGTGATAAACCTCAGGATTAAACTTGGGAATGTCCATGTTAAATCTCAGGATTAAATTTGGGAATGTTCATGCTAAACCTCAGGATTAAACTTGGGAATGTTCATGTTAAATCTCAGGATTAAACTTGGGAATGTCCATGTTAAACCTCAGGATTAAACTTGGGAATGTTCGTGATAAACCTCAGGATTAAACTTGGGAATGTCCATGTTAAACCTCAGGATTAAAGTTGGGAATGTTCATGTTAAATCTCAGGATTAAACCTGGGAATGTTCATGCTAAACCTCAGGATTACAGCTGGATTATGTACCTGACGTTCCAGCCGTAGTAGTGAACCAAGTAGAACTGTTCACCGTTGTCGATGTCTGTTTTCTTGATGTGAGCTTCGTAGATTTTTTGAGTCTTCCCTCTGCCGTACTTCACCCTGACCTTCGTCCCTGTCACAGAGTCTTCATCCTCGTCATCCTCACTCCTGACACACACACACACACAGTGTTACCGACTTGTTGCCATCAGACTGTTTCTTT
>JAFBJR010000788.1:287982-312289 GCA_016785285.1 Brachirus orientalis | reverse complement strand
ACGCGCATTGCGCGTGCCCGTGAAAAAATGTGCATCTTATGTACTACTGCCCTTGTTTCTATAATAAATAATTAATCTGTGATTTCTTGGGTTAAAAAATGTTGCAACAAGTTAAATATTCATCTATAAGTTGTTTTAATGATTAATTCATGGTTTTGTAATGAAGTTAAGAAGTAATAAGAAGAAATATTATCGCTAAAATCTACTTCCGGTTTCGCGACGGTACTTCCGGTTTATCTCATCTTGTAAACAGAGGCCCTGCGAAGAGTGCTAGCAAGGAGATGCACATCTACCTGTTGCCACCCTCACCCTCAAATATTAATAAAGCAATGCCGTAAGTGTATTTTGTTTGAACTGTATGTTATAGCTTTATTTTGGCCGAAAATATTGTATTTACTTTGATAGGATGGGTACACATTGTTTCTGTGTGTTTATTAGCCAGTTGGTGACGCAATGTAATGTATGTTTTTTAGTTTTCAGCATCCAGTAAAGGAAAACATAATCTGCAAACGTCTTTGAGGTTTCTTTGCTGGTGGTTTAACTACGTGTTTCGTGAAGACACTACAGGTACTAAATCCCCCCTTTTAGACTCAGAAGTTGGTGTTCCACAGGGGTCTATCCTCAGACCAGTTTTGTTCTCCCTTTTCATAAATAACTTACCCAATGCTTGTCCTATTGTCTTTTCACAGATGTATGCCGATGACGCAGTAATCTATACACATGCAAAAAAACATTCAACAAGCTGCTGGTCTCACAGCTGCGCTACCATCTGTTCATAACTGGCTCAAGGACTCAAGCCTCATGCTTAACACTAGAAAGACTGTATGTATGTACTTTTCAAAACGTCACCTTGAACCAACCAGGTCAAACGTCTTCTTAAATGGAGTCGAGCTTGACCTAGTCTTAGAATATAAATACTTAGGAGTAATCCTTGACCCAACATTGTCTTTCAAAAGTCATGTAAAAAAAGTGGCACAAGTAGTCAAATTCAACCTTCTGAATTTCCATCATATCGGAAACAATATAACTGTAAGTGCTGCTAAAATGTACTTTTTTTCTATGATAATTTCTCATGTCGATTATTGTTTGACTACTTGGTCTCTTACTTGCCCCACAACTTTGAAGATGATAGAAAGTGTCAAAAAGGCCTTAAAAACACTTGACAAAAAGCATTATCCCATCATCATTGTCAGGTCTTGAAAAAACACAGATTATTGGACTTCCAAAACATAATCAATCTCAAAACAGCCTGTCTAATTTACAAGGTTCTACAAGAATTTATTAAATGTAAAAATAACACACAAAGGACCACACGAGCCACCACCAGAGGTGACCTGATCATACCCCACAGGCGCACCACCTTTGGTCAGACAGTCCTGTCTGTCCGAGGAGGGAACCTATGGAATAGCCTAACATCAACACTGAGAGAATGTCCCACATATAATTCTTTTAAAGCTCAAACTGGCTATGGTCTAACCAAAGTTGCACACATTAATGTTTTTCTTTTTAATACAGTATGTTACTGCATGGTGATTGAATGTTGTATAGAGGACTTAGATTGTGATATGAAAAGTGAATATTATGACTGAGTGAATGGTGCAGTGATGTATGTGTACATTGTGCAAAATATTACTCTATAATTGGGCATGAGGCCTATGTAAATGTGGTTGTAGATATCGTGTTAAATGTAAATTTTTTACTGTTATTTTGTAATGTATTGTGACCCCTGCCCAAAAAGTAAGGTAACAGGAAGTTTTTCTGCTCAGTTTCGACAGGAATGTTTTAGCCCTACAATGTTATTCCTTCCTTTTAGTGTTTGTTGGCAGCCCTTGTAGTGGCAATATGAGTAAGTAATGAACAATTAATTTGTTAATATATATGCGATCTTTGTTTAAATTACTATGTATTTTGTATTGGTCATCTATGCTTTCTGTATTGCATGTCTATTTTCAGTTTCACAATTTTTGGCATTAAATCCTGTCCACAACAACTTTGCCTGTTCCTTGGAGGAGAGATGTCAGAAAGAGTTTAGCTGGCTGTGAATCCCAATACAGGACAAGAGTCACACTGGATGTAGCAGTACAATAGTGCTTTTTAGGAAGATGCTTTAAAGAAATGTATGCAGCTGTATGCAGGAGTGCTGCCCAAGCCTCCCCTCAAACCCAACTGCAGCAGCAAATGTCTCTGGACAGCCAGTTCCTCCTGGGATGGGAATGAAGGGAATCACAAACCATAGCCTGCTATGAATTGGGTCATAACAAGAGGAACTTGTGGGCCTATTCGACCCATGGCAGCTGAAAAAAACCAGAAGGACGGGTTGCAGGCAGTGATGCAGTGGAGTGCTGCTTCCCAGTCCTGGTTGGCTCGCGCTGTCAGGCCATAGGATTGAGGGTGGTAACCAGAGGTTAGGCTGGCTTCTGTCCCAAAGGCCTGCCAAAAGGCTTTCCACACCTGAGCAGAGAACTGCGGACCTGCAGAGAACTGAGAACTGCGGAGATAGACTGCAGTCTTAACGGAGTTTGGTGAAAACAACAAAGTGGATAGCCTTGGAAAATCGATCTACCATTTTCAAAATAGTGTCCAGATCCATGTGCCGGGAGAGCCAATTGCCTCCTGGCCTGAATCAGACCTGCCCCTTTTCAATAATCCAAGGAAGCTAACAGATGAAACATGGAGGTCACATTTCTCCGCTTTTAAATAGAGTCTATTCTCCGCCGGTCTCTGGAGCATTGTTCTTGTCACAATATTAGGCAGGAAGCAGGACCCAGGTGCAGGCACGAATCAGAGTTCAACAAGGTTTATTATTTACAAGGAAAAGGTGCAAGGTGAGGGATTCCCCGAGAGGGGAGAGGGACGCCGGGACCACCCAGGAGATGAAAGGGCACCCGATCCAGTGGCAGGGAGGCAGTGAAGAGGGGGACACACGGTGGCAAAATCTCAGTGGCAGTGGCAGACGAGAGAATCAGGAAACAGCGATCAATACTAAAGGGGAGAAAAAGGAGTTAATACAGGGAAACAATAGGCAAAAATGTAAAGCCAAGTTACCACTCAAGAGTAGAAAACGGACTGGCGACGAGACACAGGAAACCAGGGGAATAAGAAGGCGAGGCTGATGAGAAGATCCGGAACAGCTGCACTCCAGCGGAGGTGAGTAGATTGCAGGAACATGTCAGGGAAGGAGGAGAAGGGAGGGGGGAGAGCAGGCTCATGACAGTTCTCACATGAACCTTGTGCTCCTCAAGGTCCCAGGAAAAAATCTAAATGTCATTGTTGCCCAGCAACAGCGTGTTCGTTTATCCTGAATTGGGACAGACTACTTTTCTCGTTGGAGCTCTTTATTTTCTTAAGCAAAGTGGTAAATGAAAATACTCAACTGAGGACCACAATCCGGTACAAAGACCCGCAGAGAACAAGAATGCTCTACAGTAGCCTTCGCCAGTGTTGGGGGGGCTAACCTAGTGTTGGGGGAGGTGCGCGTTATCAAGTGAGGCACCATGAAATGGAACCTATGTATCAGTTATTGGCTATCAAAGATTAATAATAAAAATATTATTGTCATGAGTCTGCCCTGCCTCCCTCTCTCCTCCTCTCCCCTGCCTGCTGCTGTAATCAACTCACCTGTGCTGGAGCGCACCTGCCAACAATCTCCTCATCTAACCAGGCCTTCTTATACTCCTGGATTGCAGAGACTCGTCACCAGTTCGTTGCTTTCCGTCATTGTGGTAACGTGTGTCGTTCTTGGCTTAGTAATACTCTCTCCTCACATGTCCTTAGGATTAATCATGTCTTTCTCTCTCGTTAATTCCTGATTATTGTCACTGTTCCTGTTTGCTCCACTGTCATCTTCACCGTGAGTTTTGGCCACTGTTCCTTCACCTGCACTGCTCCACTGCTCCACTGCATCACACACTGCTGGATCGAATCTCCCTCGTGCCTCACCGCCGCTGGAGCGGCTATCCACGGCACCCTCTTCCCCCTTCCTGGAGGATTGTTCCCGACTCCCCCTCCCCAGCACATTCACTGATTGTACTAATAAACTGTTAAACCTTTCCCTGCCTCTGACCGTGCCAGCATCTGGGTCCAGCCTCCCTTTGTACAGCACATGACAGTACGAACTGGCCATTAATATGGACCCAGCAGGAGCTGATCAGCTTATTAACTAGCCACAAGAGATGAGCCCCCTGACTTAGATTCCCTCATTTCACTTTCAATAAAGTTGGATAATCGCCTTCACCAGCGAATTCGGGAAAGGCAGGGCTGGCCACAAGCCTCCATTCCCCGTCTTCCTCAACCCGGGCCGTCGCTCAGTACCCCCTCTATCTCACTCACCACCCCCTCTCTCTCACCAGCGCCACCTTCCTCCGATTCAATCGAGCCCATGCAGTTAGGGCGATCTCGCTTATCTCCCACTGAACGCCAGCACCGGTTACTCTCTGGTTTATGTTTATACTGTGGTAATTCCGGTCATCTCCGCGTCTCTTGTCCTCAGTTGCTAAAAGCCAAGGCTCACCAGTAAAGGGGAGGGCACTGGTGAGCCGTACCGTTTCCTCCTCGGTTGATGTAATTCGCCGCATGACCCTCTCCGCTTCTCTGGGGTGGGATCGCCAGTCACTCTCCCTCACTGCTCTTACTGATTCAGGTGCCGATGAGAATTTCATTGATAATAATTTGGTAAATCAACTCAATATTCCACTCGTCCCACTAGAAACTTCCCAGAATGTCAATGCCTTAGACGGCCGTCCTCTAGCTCACGTGACCCATCAGACCGTTCTGCTCTCTCTCATGCTTTCGGGCAATCATCAGAAAACCATTTCCCTTTTTGTTATTTCCTCACCTGACACCCCATTGGTTCTAGGTTTTCCTTGGCTCCGTATTCATAACCCCCATTTCAATTGGTCCCACGGTTCAATTATAAGCTGGAGCCTATATTGTCACACTCACTGTCTCAAAACTGCTCACACCACTCCCTCCACTTCAGTCACCATGCCGCCTGATCCTCCCGATCTCTCTACGGTTCCCGAAGTATATCACGATCTCCATGAGGTTTTCAGTAAAGACAGAGCCCTGTCCTTACCCCCTCACCATCCTTATGATTGCGCAATAGACTTACTTCCTGGTTCACCGCTACCCTCTAGTCGATTATATAACCTCTCTCATCCTGAATATGAAGCTATGGAGAATTACATAAACTAATCACTCACGTCCGGCCTCATTCGCCCCTCCTCATCTCCTGTATGAGCGGGTTTCTTTTTTGTTAAAAAGTCACTCCGCCCATGTATAGATTATCAAGGTTTGAACAATATTACAGTTAAAAACAATTATCCACTTCTCCTGATAGATCCTGCATTTGCACCTCTCAATCATGCCACCATCTTTACTAAATTAGATCTGTGGTGTTTTTCTAATGGGCATGTATGGACCAAAAAGGAGCGGAAACAACAAAGCAACAAAGGGCGAAGAGACTGACTGGCTGGCTGGGCGAGGGACTCCTGGAAAAAACTGGAAAGGGAAAAAACAAAGAGTTAAAAACCAGAGGAACGACATACAGCGAATTGCTGAGAGAAACGTGCTGTGCAGGTTCGTACCACATTGGTTGTGAGACGTGCTGACACCTGCAGCAGGAAAAGGCTCAGCTTAAGAGGGCAGAGAGGTAATCATGGGAATGAGTGGCAGGTGCGTAGGAGGAGACTCCACCCAGCAACCAGTCAAGTCACCTGGGGAAAGAAAACACAGGACAGGTTGCACAGGAAAAAGACAATCATAGCAAAATAAGAGGCAGGAAGCGGGACCCTGACAGTATCTCTGCAATGCTTATCATCTAATTCGAATGAAAGAAGGGGATGAGTGGAAAACAGCTTTTAAAACCCCCATCGGACATTTTGAGTATTTGGTGATGCCTTTCGGGCTAACCAACCCCCGCTAGCCCCCGCTGTCTTTCAAGCCCTGATCAACAACGTACTCTGAGACATGCTTAATAAATTTATTTTTGTTTATCTTGACGACATTTTGATTTTTTCCAGCAATCTCCAACAACACCAAATTCACGTCCATTCTGTCCTTCAGCGGCTCCTAGAGAATCGATTCTTCGTAAAAGCCGAAAAATGTGAGTTCCACGTCCCCTCCATGAGCTTCCTTGGTTTTATCATTGAGAAGGGTCAGGTTTGTGCTGATCCGGTTAAAATTAAGGCAGTAGCAGATTGGCCTGTTCTTCCCCACCAGAAAACACTCACAACGTTTTCTTGGTTTCTTTTACTGGCGTTTCATAAAAGACTATAGTAAGGTGGCGGCTCCTCTCACCCAAGATCCCATTTATCTGGTCCCCCTCAGCCAATCAGGCTTTCTCCCTCCTAAAACATCTATTCACTTCTGCCCCAGTTCTGCTCCATCCTGACCCTACCCTCCAGTTCATAGTTGAAGTAGATGCCTCAAACACTGGTCTCGGAGCTGTTCTTTCCCAGCGTTCCCCCACAGATCAGAAACTTCACCCCTTCTTTTCACGGCTTACTCCCGCTGAGTGTAATTATGACTTCGGGAATTGGGAGCTGCTAGCGGTGGTTGCAGCCTTGCAGGAATGGTGACATTGGCTAGAGGGAGCCCTCCAACCTTTTATACTCTGGACTGATCACAAGAATTTGGAATACTTACAGTCAGCTAAGCGACTCAACCCCCGCCAGGCCAGGTGGGCCCTCTTCCTGGGTCACTTCTCCTTCACCATCACTTACCGTCCCGGCTCCCTTAACACCAAACCCGATGTCCTCTCTCGTCAGTCTGAGCAGGAAAGGCCAGACTCCACTCCCGAACCAATCCTTTCCCCCTCACACTTCCTAGGAGCGGCCACGTGGGAGATCGAGGCGTAGGTCCAACAGCCTCAGCAGGATCAGTCCGACCCAGGCAATGGCCCACCTGACCGCCTCTTTGTCCGAGATAAAGCCAAGACTCAGGTTCATCAATAGGCCCATTGAGCCTCTCCTTGGGATACCACCCCCAGTCCAACGGTCAGACGGAGCAGGTTAACCAAGACCTGGAGGATGCACTCTGATGTGTCGCTGCTCGAAACCTCTCTTCCTGGTCGTCACAGCTGGCCTGGGTGGAATATGCGCACAACTCCCTGTTACAGCTCGACATTGCTCTTAAGGTCATGTTTCTTGTTTTCTTGTTTCCTGTTTTATTGTGAAATTGACCTCTCCTCTCATTCCAAATTGCTTCACTTCCTGCCCCTGTGTGTTTTCCCTCCAGTTTTGATTGTCTGCCCCGCTCTTATTAGATTCACCTGTGTCTCGTCATCTCCCTTCACCTCAGGTGTATATAAGCTGTGTCCCCTCTGTGCCAGTTCATCTTAGTACCTCAGCGTCTGAATGTCCCAACCATCTAATAATTGCTCGTATCTGTTTCCCTGGTTTTTGGATTATTGCCTGTATCTCTCTTCCGCCCGTGCCTTGCTGCTTTGGATTTGTTTGTTTGAACTGACAGATTTTTGTGTACCGACCACCTCTTGTGGACACAGTAAAGTGAGTTTTGTTCTCAATCTGAACTGTCTTGGAGTCGTGCCTTTGAGTCCTGTTTTTGTGGAGTACCAGTCTTAACAGTACGAACTGGCCAACCATGGGCTCAGCCGACTCAAAAAGTTTACTAGCTGCCATTCGAGCTCAGGAGGAAAGGATTTCATGTCAAGAGCAGGAACTCTCTGCAGTCTGTAGGGGAGTGGGGGAGCTCACCCAGACTCATGCTGGGTTTCAGTCCTCTATGGGTAATCAAGTGAACCTGCTCAGTAATCAGTTCCAGCACCTGATGAGTCGTCTGGATTCTCTATTACCTTCCTCCTCAACGACAGCCCCTGCCACTGCTTCCCCACCGGTTCACACTCCTGCTCCTGCCTCAACTTCTGCCCCTGCACTTCACCTTGCCAAGCCTGAACGTTTTTCTGGAGATTCTGGTAATTGCCGGTCCTTCCTGGTCCAGTGTGGACTCCACTTTGAGCTGCAGGCATCTGCATTTCCCTCTGAGCGCTCCAAAGTGGCGTTCATCATAACCCACCTCTCTGGCAGAGCTGAGGCCTGGGCCACGGCGGAGTGGGCTAGAGATTCTCCTGTTTGCCAATCGTTGGAACTCTTCTCTAGGACTCTGAGTAAGATTTTTGATCACACCACTCCTGGTCGGGAAGCAGCACGCGCGCTGGTGGGTCTACGTCAAGGCAAGCGGCGCGTCATCGACTACGCCATTGAGTTTCGCACCCTGGCAGCTGATAGCGGCTGGAATGTTTCTTCCCAGCTAGACACCTTTCTCCATGGCCTGGCTGACCCGATCAAGGACCAACTGGCTCCCCTTGAGGTTCCCTCTGATTTGGATGCTGCTATTGCTCTGGCAATTCGCATTGATACTCGTCTTACAGAGAGAGAGAAGGACAGACTCAGATCTGCAGCTTCTTCACCCGTCCGTAGGGGGCAATATCATGGAAATCTTCCTTCTTGGCGATCTCCTCTTCATACTTCTTCTGCAGCCAACTCTTCAGCGCCCCCTGTCCCAGAAGAACCCATGCAGCTGGGAAGGGCCCGGCTCACTCCAGAGGAGAGACAGCGCCGTCTACGGGAGGGCCGATGCATCTACTGTTCGCAATTGGGTCACTTCCTGTCTTTTGGACCACATTCTCTAAATATTCCTCTCGCCCACTCACTCAGGCTCTTCTCACCACCCCATCTCAGACTTTCTCTCATCCTTTGTTGGTGGATTCTGGGGCAGATGAGAGTTTTATGGACTGGGAGTTAGCCCGGAGACTTGGTCTCAAATTTATTTCTCTGCCTAAGCCACTGGAGGCGAACGCTTTGGATGGTCGATTGCTGTGCAGGGTCACTCATTGTACTCAACCTGTTCAACTCACCATGGCTCATAATCACACCGAGCTTCTGAGCTTCCAACTCTTTGAATCTCCATTACATCCCCTCATTCTGGGGTTACCATGGCTGACCAAACATAACCCCCACATGAACTGGTCCACGGGTGAGGTTATGGGCTGGGGTGAAGGATGTGCATTAACCAGCTGCTTCTCTGCTCCCACTCTGAAGTCTCAAGTGCATTAACCAGCTGCTTCTCTGCTCCCACTATGAAGTCTCAAGTTCCTCCAAGGGTTCTGTGGCTGGTTCTGTTCCTGGACTTCCACCCTCTTCGGCTTCACCGGATTTTGAGTTTCCGGACCTGTCCAGTGTTCCCCTCGTTATCTCGACCTCAAGGAGGTTTTCAGTAAGGCCAGGGCTACATCTCTACCCCCTCACCGGCCTTTCGACTGTTGCATTGACCTACCGCCTGGAACGTCTTCCCTGAGAGGTCGGCTCTACTCATTGTCAGCTCCAGAAAGGAAGGCCATGCAGAAATACATTGACTCCTCCATTGCTGCTGGTATCATTCGGCCATCCTCCTTGCCAGCTGGAGCAGGATTTTTCTTTGTGGAGAAGAAAGATAAGACACTTCACCCTTGCATTGACTACAGAGGTCTGAGCAACATCACTGTCAAGAACAGGTACCCCCTCCCACTTATTTTTTCTGCATTTGAACTGTTGAAAGATGCTAAGGTCTTTACTAAGTTTGATCTTAGAAATGCATATCACTTGGTGAGGATTAGGTTGGGGGATGAGTGGAAGACATTTAGCATTTAACACCCCAGTGGCCACTATGAATACCTTGCCATGCCCTTTGGCCTCACAAACGCTCCAGCTGTCTTTCAGGCCCTGGTCAATGATGTCCTAAGGGATATGCTGAACCAGTTTGTCTTCGTTTACTTGGATGATATCCTCATCTTTTCTGCGGATGAACCCTCCCACATTCAGCATGTTCACCAGGTTCTACAGCGTCTTCTCGATCACCAGCTCTTCGTCAAGGTGGAGAAGTGTGAGTTTCATGTTTCCACAGTCTCATTCCTGGGATTTGTTGTCTCTGCCAACTCCATTCAGATGGATCCCGCCAAGGTTAGTGCTGTGGCAGAGTGGCCCACACCTACCAGCCACAAGTTGGTACAGCGATTTTTGGGGTTTGCAAATTTTTACAGACGTTTCATCCGTAACTTTAGTACTGTGGCCTCTCCCCTGCATGCCTTAACCTCTCCCCATGTCAAGTTTCAGTGGACAGCTGAGGTAGATCTGGCCTTTTGCAAGCTAAGAGAGAGTTTCACCACGGCCCCCATCCTATCCCTTCCGGACCCATGTCAGCAGTTTGTGGTAGATGCCTCTAAAGTTGGCAATGGGGCTATACTCTCATTCATTCCTCTGCCCAAGTTGCCTTCCGCCAAGAAAATGGCAGAGATTATGCTGTCACATGTGTTTTGTCTGCATGGTTTCCCCAGGGATGTGGTGTCCGACCAAGGTCCCCAGTTTGTGTCTCAGTTTTGGAAGGAGTTTTGTTCTCTGCTTGGAGCCACTGTCAGCCTCTCTTATGGGTATCATCCTCAATCTAACGGCCAGACTGAGCGGCTTAATCAGGAGTTGGAAACCAGTCTTCGATGCCTTGTTTCCCAGAACCCTGCCACTTGGAGCAAACACCTTATTTGGGTTGAGTATGCGCACAACACTTTGCCTTGTTCTTCCTCTGGTCTCTCACCTTTCCAGTGTGCTTATGGCTACCAGCCTCCATTATTCCCGGAGTTGGAGACAGAGGTCAGTGTTCCCTCAGCTCAAGCTCTCATCCACCGTCGTCGCCAGGTGTGGATTGGGCCCAACCTTTTAAACCCTTCCTCTGACCATGCCTGCATCTGGGTCCAGCCTCCCTTTGTACAGCACATGACAATTATTGTATTAATAACAGTGGGTGTGTAAGAGAGAGAGAGAGAGAGAGAGAGAGAGAAAGCTAGAGAGTACATGTCTGTGGGTACAGACCAAATGGCCGAATCAGGTAGAGAGACTACAAATCAAGATGGTGGTTGACAAAGGAACTACAACAAGATGGCGGAGTCAAAGATGGTCGCTTCTTGAAAGCATGGCTGCTGTGTTTCTTTGTTAAGGCCACTTTTGTAGGATGGGGTGCCAGGATGAGAGGTTAGTAGCATGCACATCTAGAACAGAAGGCTAGGAAGTATAGACATCACTAACATCATATCTAGACATAACAACACATATGCAAAATACCATATTTCACAAGGTTAGCACTATGCTTGCCAATTTGTGTTATACCATGCTAGGCCCAGTTACCAAGTCCTTAACAGTTGCAAGAAAAGTCCTTTTGAGGTGCTGTCCTTTGATCCAGTAAACTTGTTGGCTGACTGTGTTTCTGGTGTCTGTTGCTCAGGCTCTTCCTCACAAAGTTAGCAGTTGGAGCTAACTTGGCTCTGGATCCTTGGTTGATCCTTAGGCAGCCTCTTGTGTCGCAGCCTCTGATGAGGGGAGAACAGGTTGCTTCGAGATCCGTAGTGAGAGTTCTCTTGCTGCTGGGAGCTTGTTTAGCTCTGTACTGAAGGACCTTCAGTTGAAGAGCTGGTGTCTGTGTCCTTCCTTCACACACGAGGACTGAGGAGAGAAGATAGTTGATCTTCTCCTTGCAGGAGGAGAGGAGAAAGAGTTGCTGTCCTCCTCACATCAGAGCTAGAGGAAAAAGAGTGAACTGCAAGAGGAGGAGGGAAACCTGGCTTTTGTAATGTTGGTGACACGTGGGGTCACATGTCACAAACTGACCAAACTAACACACTGCAGTGAAAGATAAGGGATTTTGAGACTTTGTGAGCCCTTTGTAGCCCCACATGGCCCTTTTATGGCCCACCACTTAGCCCTTTTATTGTCTTTGAGCAAAGGGTCATGTGGCCTCCATCCATGATGCATGTTGGCTTTATCATGAGTGAGCTGATCTCCAACACTAGTGTGGCCTGTATTCTTTATTATCCTCCATGAACGTGTCCTACATGGAAAAAGCCTTACTCCATGGGAGAGGTGGCATGCAGAAAGATGCTGCATTGAGGCTTCTTAAAAAGCTGAAAAGAAAAAAAAAAGCAGACACAGATGAAAGCTCAACTCACTATGCTGCAAGCTGTGTCTAAGATGACATCACAACCGCAGCCGCAACAACAATGTCGGGCCTTTCCTAATTCCTACACATCTCAACGTGGCGGAGGCTGTGGCGCTCACGACCAATGTGATTGCTAAGAAACAGAGACACATGCTTCAGCTGTGGGCAGAAGGGACATTGAGCATTCTGTCCTCACAGAGCACAAAAGCCTGCGAGACGGGTCCGATGGCGAGATGACAACAGCCGATTCCAGAGTGACTGAAAGGGAGGGAGAGGACCATGTGAGTGGGAGATGGCCAGCCGAACAGATATCACTAAAGGGAAGTGATACAAACACACACATAGCACATGCAAGGAAGAACAGCTTGCTACTAACCTAATGCCATCATATGACAATATATCAAAATATATCAATTTGACAATTTTTTAAATCTTCCAGAGCTAACTTTACAAATTAATGACATCCATGTTAAATTTTTAGTTGATTCTGGCACCACCCATTCTGTTACCAGGAAGGTGCTGCAGGTGTCTCAGTCAAAGAACATTTCACCAAACCTCTCAAAGTTGTACACACAGATGAACATAATTCATCTGCCACCATTTCGAAACATTATTTTCTCTGGTCACCATTTTGTCCTATCAATTTGCTAGGGAGAGATTTAATGCTAGCTTTGGGCATTAGTCTAATTTCAACCCCTGATGGTTTAAAGATTGTAAGAAATTCTCATTTATACAACACCGTTTAAACTTCACACTTCCCCATTGTATGTGTCAGTGGTCTCTTCAGGATGATGTAACTTCTTCACTAACAGAAACAGGAAATCCCTGATGCCACACACACACATGAATTGATGAGCTCACACTACTTGTACTGCACTGCTCATGTTTCACATGACTCAGACCAATTTTTTGAGCAACAACAGTTTTTTACTGAGACTGACACACATCTTTCTAAAATATTTTGGAATGATCAATTTTGTGTAGTTTCCATAGATTTAACTCCTGATCAGACTCCACTCTTCAGAGTGCCTAATTCATTCTCTCAGTCTCTCTAGCCAAACCACGTGACAGACGATGAAGAGACATTGGACCATTTGTTAAAGAATGCCATGCAATGACTGACTGGACGATGACCTCTGACCCTGATGTGTGGTTTTCACCCACTGCGCATGCATTTTCTCCCTCCTACTGTGAGTAATCACAGTACATACATTGCGTTCTGTCCACCTGACATATGGTCACATGCCTACCACTTCAACAATGGTTAAGCTCACTCCAAAACTCACAGCAACAGACATCTCTCCTGATGTGACAACCATTTCTGATTTCCTGTGGGCAAAACACAAATATGATGTTGGCCTGATCAGAAATTGAAACTGAAATTGATAACACCCAAATCTAATTTTTAGACCACATAGATAACAATACCCTCTCAAACAAGACGCCATTGAAGGCATAACTCCTGTTTTTAGAAGGCTGTTCTTTTAGAAGCAGGCGTGGTTGTGCCTTGTCCTGACTTTTCTGTGCGAAAATCCGAGACCCCTGTCAACCAACTGAATTGAGGTTTGTGCAGGACCTGCAAGCAGTAAATGCAGTGGTCTTTGCCAGAGCCCCTACGGTACCTAATTCACACACCATTCTCTCTCAGGTTCCACCTAATGCAAGTTGTTTCACTGTCATTGATTTATCCAATGCTTTTTCAGTGTTCCTGTCCATGCAGAAAGTCAATATTTGTTTGCCTTTAACTTTAATGGTAAACCATACACCTGGCCCAGACTGTGCCAAGGCTACACTGAGTCTCCTACCATTTACAATGCTGCACTTTGTGACAGTTTAGAGCAGGGGTGTCAAACTCAAATTCTTAGACAAAGTCGCGGGCCAAACTAAATATTTATTGAAAGTTTTCAACAACATCTGGATGTTTTCTCTTCTTTCAACATATGTAATGTTAAACTTTTTCTTATTAAAATAAATGTTTAATAATAGTTTTGGTTAAACTCTTTTTAGAAGAAGCATTAACAAATGAGAAATAAAATATTCAATAAATAATAATTCTCTATAGCTTTTAAGCTCCTTTTAAATGTTTTTTTTTTTTTTTTTTCACAAGCCAACAAGTCAAAAGAATAGCAACTTGCTTGAATGAAAATCCAATCTTTCAACTATGAACAGTCCAAAGTAAACCAAAGCTTAGCTTGCTACACTGTGATTTACTCTGATGCAGCTGGGTCTAAACCAGATACTTGGCACCTCTTCTTAGATGCAAGTTCATCAAACTCTGGGGTCAGACTCTGAGCTGAGGAAATCCTCAGGACTGAATGAAGGTGCTCGTCAGTAAGACGACTCCTGTGTGGTGTTTTGTTTATCTTCATCAAAGAGAAGAGTTGTTCGCAGAGATACGTGCTGCCGAACATTGACAGCATTTGAGCAGCTTGTGCACGGAGTTGGGGCAGTGTGTCGAGAAGGAACTGTGGGAACTGCGCAGCACCGACAGAGTCATACTTTGAATTGAGCGTGTCATTACACTGGAGCTCAATCAGCTCAATTGTTCCAAAGTCGGCAAATCGTCGGGAAAACTCCGCACAAAGTACGCTTAGTTTTTCAGCAAACTCTGCACTGGGCAACACGGCAGGTGAGATCTGTTCTTTCATAATTCGGCAGCACAGAAAATGAGCCATGTTTCCCTGCAGCATCTGAGTCTCCCACAAGCACAACTTGGTTCTAAAAGCCCTCACTGCACTGTACATGTCTGTAAAGACATGCCCCTGTCCCTGAAGCTGCTGGTTTAGCGCATCGAGATGGCTCACGATGTCATACAGGAATGCCAGCTCACATTGAAACTTTTTATCCCTGAGCTCTGTTGTGTCTTTGCCTATGCTCTCCATAAACAGACATATTTCTTCACGCGGCTCAAAGCATCTCTTCAGTACATTTCCTCGGCTAAGCCATCGCACCTCTGTGTGATAGGGCATGTCTCCGTATTCTGACCCTAACTCCTCCAGAAAGGACTTGAACTGGCGGTGATTTAAACCTTTGGCTCTTATGAAGTTAACTACTTGAGTTACATTGTTCATAATATGCTCCATTTTTAAGACTTTGCCACACAAGGCTTCCTGGTGGATTATGCAGTGGTAAACTGTAAGCTCACCTGCATGATTCTCCTGCATCTTCTCCCAAATCCTGCCCACCAGTCCACTTTTCTGACCGCACATCGCGGGCGCACCATCTGTCGGTAGTCCTACAAGTTTATCCCAAGGCAGCATCATTTCATTGAGACATTTGGACATATAGTCTGCCTCCCACCTGTCTTGAAAGTTCCTGTTTTCTGTCTTTCGTTTAGCCATTTTTCGTAAGGGGTTTATTACATGTGAGTTAGGTGACAGGTCGCAGATGCTAATGAAAGTAAACAGAGGCGGGCTGACGGGCCGGTGCCAACGCATTTACAAAGCATTCTGGGATTTGTAGTATTAGCTGTGTATGCGCTATACTGGCGCGGCAGCCAGCGGGCCAGCTCAAATACATATTTGATATGATCTTGCAGGCCAAATATAATTATATCACTGGCCAAATTTGGCCTGCGGGCCTGAGTTTGACATGTGTGGTTAAGAGCTTCTCCAACTTTCTCCTGGCTCTGTTCTCATTCAGTATGTAGGTGATTTGATGATGATTGCACTTCCACTGAAAATCACTGCAGTACTGACTCTCTGGCTTTACTCAAACATCTTGCAGCAGAAGGGCACAAAGATAGTCTCTCCAAACCTTTTTGGACCTTTTCTTGTACCCATAGTCACTTTCCTAGGTCACATCATTTCTGACCAGGGCAAAACCATTTCTCCCAAACACATTGAAGCCATTGTTAAAATTCCAAAACCTGTCACTAAAAAAACATGTGATGTCTTTTCTTTGCATGTGTTCATATTACGCCAAACTACTCCAAGCTCGAGGCTCCACTGAGTGCACTCATCCATGACAAAGGCTTGGCTGCTCATGATCATGTGTAGTGGACCCCTGATCCTGATGTCTTTTGTTGCACTCAAAAAGGCACTTCAGTCTCCACCCACTTTAGGTCTTCCTAATCCTGCTAAACCATTCACACAAACAGTTGATGAATGCGATGGCTGTATGACATCTGTCCACTTGCACTGTTAAACATTGCACTGCTCTCAACCAGCATCACTTCTTCTCATAGGAGATGGTGAAAGAACATGGCTGCTTGGCTGAATTGCAAGTGCTATGTACACCACGACCTGATTTGTCTGACACGCCTTTGATCTTGTTCTCTATGTAGATGGTTCTGCATCTCGTGATCAGATCACCGGCACCAATAGAGTTGATTTCATTGTGGTCTCTGGCAAAGATGTGCTGCCCATTTCACACCATACTTTGGTTGCTGACCTTTTGAAGGCCATCCTCCTCCTAAAATCCATTGCAGTGTGCAAATGTGCTTCTCACACCAAAGCCTCTGATCTTCTCTATAAAGGTAATGCACATGCTGATGCTGCAGCTAAATCTGCTGCTCAGCTGTCCCTTTCATCCTCTCTTACTAAATTGGTTGTTCCATCGTCAGTTCCTACCACTCTCTCGGCTCTGCAGTCCTTCTCCACTCCTGAGGAACACCATGTTTGGTCTCTCAGCCGGTTTACCTTGGACAATAACACTGCCCCTCACACTGATGTCCATGAGAATGAGGAAAAGAACACGCACCAACTTGAGTCCATTTGAGATTTTGTTTGCTGCCCTGCCATATATGGGAATTTATCATTCAAACCATGTACTTCTTTCCACAGCACTGTGTAAAAAAACTGTCCTGTCTTATTGTGCTAACTTAACCGCTACTAAACTAAAACTTTTCACTTTAAAACTGTCAGGTTTCCCTATAAGTGACCCTTTAGAACATCTTTAAAACAATTTACAGGCCTTATGTCCAAATGTGCCTCCCCACCCACTTAGCCCTTTGTGCAGCTTTTTTAAAGAGAACATTCACTGGAAAATCAAATTTCTGATGTTTTTTGGTGTGTCCCCATGTCCTTCCCATACCTAAACATTTCTAAAGTGTCACAATAAACACTTCAGCCACTTCTGAGAAAGAAGGTCATCTCTGTTTACCTGTGCTCGATCAAGCTGTTTTGAAAAGTTGAGTTTAGCACATTTGCTGTCCAACAAACCCCCCCCCCAACAGCTACTTCCGGTCATGGGTGTGAACATTCAGTCAGTCAGCTGGTAGCTGGCCAATCACAAGAGACACAAGAGACTTCTAGGGGGAAGACATCAGCTCAGAAACAGAGTGCCTTTTCAGAAGTTGGCAGCAATAAACTGGCTTAATCTGGAGAGACTACCAGGTTTTTGACCATAAATATTATTTCATTTATCTAAGTAGCCATCAGTAATATCAGTTTTTCATTCAAAAAGACCATTCTAGGTGACATTTAATATTTAGAAACTGACTCATGATCCTTTGTGTAACCTTTCATACTGCTCAGTTCTGCTTAGAGGACCATAAAACCTTGGGACAAACTCCATCATGTTGAACTCTTTTGCGGACTGTGGAATTTGTTCCATTCTGCAGAATAAAATCCACAAAGACAACTTGGTGAACTCTCAATTCTTTATCTCATTTCTTTCACCCAGGGAACACACGGGAATTTCCACAACACTTCCCTCCTTGTACACAGACCATTCACTCTTTTTCCCCATTCTTTCTCTCTCTCTCTCTCATTCATTCTTTTGTGAGACTTCGCTTACAGATGCCATCTTGCGCTGACCACGCGTGCCTCCAGGCTCACTGATGAGCATGTGTTTCGGTACGAGATTTGTGGCATTCTTTAACTTATTCTTTAGTGCCATTTTGTGATGAAAGCATGACCCTACAGTCACTGCTACCATACCTGCTTCTCTCCCCCAAGGTCCACCATTTTGGCTCTGGAATTGGGAGTGGTGTCACCGGTTATGAACCGTGTCACTTCCTTTCTTTTTTCCCTACTTTATGTTTTGAATTCAATTCATCACAACATACATTATCTCAAGGCACTGTATATAGCCCAAAGTTGGGCTGTTATGTAAATCATAAATAAAAACAGAATTCAATGATTTGCAAATCTCACAAACTCATATTTTACTCCCAATAGAACATAAACAAACTGAGGCATTTCACCATTCCATTAAAAAAAATGTTCATTTTGAATTTGAACACATCTCAAAAAAAGTTGGAACAGAGGGAACATGCAAAAGTAAATAGCACAAATCAAAAACTGTATGAACATTTGACAACTAATTAGGTTAATTGTGAAGAGGTCAGTAACATAACTTGGTATAAAAGTAGCATTTCTGTAAAGATGGGTAGAGGTTCACTAATCTGCCACAAACTGCATCTAAAAATTGCTGCAAAGACTTTAAAGATCCTGCATCTACAGTGTATATCATTGAATCGGGAGGAATCTCTGTGCACAAGGGACAAAGCTGGAGGTCAAAACTGGATGCTTGTGATCTTCTGGCCCTGAAGCAGCAATGCATTATAAACAGACTAAAGAGGAGGGAGGCCATCCAGCTTGCTATCAGCAGACAGTTCAAAAGCCTGCATCTCTGATGGAATGGGGTTGCATTAGTGCCTATGGTGTGGGCAGCTTACACATCTGGAAAGGCATTATAAATGTTTAGCGGGTTTAGAGAAACATATGCTCCCATTTAGACAACGTCTCTTTTCAGGGAAGGCCTTGCATATTTCAGCAAGACAATGCAAGACAATGAGCAGTTTACAGACAATTGTTAAAAAGAGGGGATGCTACACAATAGTGAACATTGTCCTGTTCCAATTTTTTTGAGATGTGTTGTTGCCATCAATATTAAAATGAGCTAACATGCTAACTTGGGTTTATGAGGTCTGCAAGTCATTGCATTCTGTTTTTATTTACATTTTACACTATGTGTACACTATGTTTTTGTCATATTGCAGATATCACCATGCAGCAGACACTATTAAAGGTGGTGAGATCAGGGTGTAGCACTTGCCCAAGTGATGTTTACAAGTGCCCATTCTCCTCCTCTTTCTCATCACAGTGGCAGCTGGGCTGCAGCATTGGTGAGTCTCTACATTGTCCTGTCATTACAGCCAGGCAAACATTTTAAGTTTGTGCCTACAGGGAAAATCTGTTAAAACAATGGGGAACTTTACTGTGTGTATAATTTTCTTGCTTTTTAACCTCTTCAGGACAGACCTATATTTGAGGCCCCTGCTCAAAAATGACATGCCCAAAATAAATAGTATATATCTGCAAATACAAGCTCTATATGAATTATTTTGGTATTAAAATAACAATGACACTTGTAAGATTCCATCAGAAGTGTAAGCATCACTGTAGATGCCACTGTGTCAGAGTAAATGCAGATGGAACCCAGAATAAACGGCTGAAAAAATATTGCATTTTATTGTAAATATTACCTTTGAATATGTGCAATGGTAGCTTAAAAGCTCAAGGGAATCATGTAACAACATGTGAACATAAGCTGTACAAAGACTGATGCTGCTGAAGTGAAGCAGAGCAAAATTACAGAGGCCATAGTAAAGAAAAGCCTGGGTATTCCCCTAATTCCCCCTTCAAATAAAACCCAAATACAACCATCCAAAGGGAGTATATTTGCCTCAAACTGGAGTAGATTCACTGAATTGTAACTCATTTGACTGCAACTGTAACTGTAGTTTTGCCGACATCTGGTGGACACTGTCTCACTCTTTGATCCAACTGCTTGTTGAGTTTTCATTACACACACACTGTAAACCCGAATAAGTTCACAGAACTCAAAAATTATTTTGTAACAGATTACACAAAAATATTTTAGTGATGTTTTTAAATGTTTTAAGTTTACATAAAATAAAAATGACATTTGCAGTTGCCTTAAATTATCTCAATGTTGTCTTATAAATATTGATATTCCTCAACTTATAATTAGGGAGTAATTCACTCAAAATTTTCAATATTTTTCAACTCATATAATGTGGGAAATACACTCAAAATTTTTAATATTTTTCAACTCATAATCTGGGAACATGCACTCAAAATTAATTCTAAACTGAAATACAGATGTTGGCCCACTACATTATTATAATCAGGTAATAATGTTAGAAAACATGAAAGTGACACCAGAGTGACAATTTAACAACTTTTTTTATTCAACACAATGTGCTTTTTAAAAAGGCACAAATCAAAGGAGCTCAGTCAAAACAAAGTGCTTGTCATAAATTAAAACAAAAGGAAAAGGAAATTACTCCAGCAATTCAAAATGTATTTTAAAGTACATTAAGTGTTAATAGTTCCATATTCTGATAGTAGTCATTGCTACAGAGGGTAGATTCAGTATTTTGGGTCTCCATCTCACATTATTCAGCAAACATTATGATAAAAACTCAAATGATTCATGATAAAATTCAATAAGATTCTCAGTATAATCCATCCTCAACAGCCATGACAAATATTAGAATGTGGAATCATTTAACACTGTTTAAAAACGTTTTGGCACTTACTGTACCTTGAAGGCTGCAACTCACTTTTTTAAAATAACATTCAAAAATAACTGTGCCGTACTTCAACTGGCAACATCAAGGTAGGCATTAGGCAACAGAACATTAAACAGGTATAGTGCATGAATTGAACAGCCGTTTCCCACAAGTTATTCAGTGCATAAACTTGCGCTAGGCATGTGATGTTATGATATTTATGTATTAGCAATCAATGTATTAAATCTGAGGTAGAAGAGGCAAACTGCCACATTCAGTATCACTATTTAGGCTTTGTACTGAGTAGAAATCTGAGGTAAAAGAGGCAAACAGTGTCACATCTTTAATCTGAGGTAGAAGAGGCGAATGGTTATATTTGTAAAGGGGGAAAAAAACAAAAAACTTCCTCAATACTCAGTTCAACAAATAGTCCATTCTGAGTGATTCACTAATTGAATAAATCATTGTTCAACGTCAGTAGACGCCCTTTCAATGGTTTGTTGTCCTCAAGACACATCACAACTTTTTGGATAAATGTGAATGTAAGCTCGAGATTCTTTGGGTACTGTAGGTCTAGTGCATAGATGTACCCAAAGAGCAGGAGAAATGAGTCAGCCAGATTTGTGGGACCACTCACAAGTATTTCATCCTCCACGACGATGCAGATGTCTCAGGGCTGAAAAGAGTTGCTTCAGTAGTGTCATCTGTGACGACTGTCAGGAGAGCCACTGGAGTGTCAGTGAGGTCTGGACCATCTGCTGACTACAAAACACAAATAATACAAGAATGAGTTCAGCCCCTCAAGGATACAAATCATGCTAATGATGTCTAGACATTACTGTCACTTAGCACTTTGCACTTAGACTGCAACTAAGCTACATGTTTAAACTATTTTCTTTACATATGCTTATGTCTTATGTTAGTTTCACACCTATCTGTTAGCATACTTTTTGTTTAGTGGAATGCTTTATACTTACCTTTTCATTTTTGTAATTTCTACATGTCAGTTTGCAGAATGAAACCTCAAGTAAACTTCATAAATAGGTCCTGGGGGTATTCCCCCCCAAATATGTATTTGTGTATGATTCTCTGCATATCTGTGGGGGTGGGAGGGAGGGTTCTTTTGATTTCCTTTTCCTGATTTTCTTTGCCATTTTAATCTCTGTGAGGCACTTTGCGCTACTTTATGTATGAAAAGTGCCATACAAATAAAGATTGATTGATTCCAGAAAGGAGGTTCAAACTCAACCGTTCAGGGTTAGGGTCAGAGTTTGAACTTTTGACTAATTGTTAGGTACGAGCTCAAAGAGTTAACATACTCAGAGTTGACTTACCTGACTCAGAATTTCACTTCACAGGGTAAGTCAACTCAGAGTTCAGGGTTAGGCTCAGAGTTTGTTGAACCTCCTTTCTGGAATAGCCCTCTGGAATGGATAACTCAGAGTTTCCCTCATCTCAGGGTTCACTCTGAGTTTTCACATAACCTGCTTTCTGGTATACCCCCCCTGGTTCTCGTAGAGTTCTTTGAGTGATGTCATATGTTTAAGCTGACTGAATAGCTAGGCAAAGGGATTGATAGTGAGGCCAATACACTTACATTACAGGTCCTGAAGAACTTGGAGGCATCTTCACGCAGGTACACAGGAAGTGCACGAAGGACGAGGGCCCGTCTCATATTTACATCACGTTGTTCCTAGATGGACAAAAAAATTAAACAAATAAATAACTTAGCTTAAAACAATCTAAGTGTTAAATAGCTCCATATTCTGATGGTGGTCATTGCTATAGATGGTAGATTCAGTATTTTAGGTCACCATTTCTTTTCAAATTAATAACTTTCTATTGTAAATACTTTAATAACTCACAAAAGGAAAAAAATTAAAATTGTAAATCAAATTTTATGAAAACAGTAGTTATTGGGACTTAAATTGAAGCTGATATAGTATCTTTTTAAGGTACCTGTTTCTGATACAATACATCTTGTCAAGACATCTATCTCTGATGAGATGACAATGTGTTCATGGCATAATCACTTAATCTCGGGGCACAGTCGAGGCAATTCACACTATGGCTTCTTATTGTTGTCTGCAAATAATCTGTTTCTGAATCATGTAAAGTTAAAAATTCACCTGAAGGTCATAAATCCTAATGAGCTTGGCTAGCTCCTCCGCTATCTTGCCAGCCTTGGTGGCCTTGTCTCTGAACAAGGTGATGAGTTTAGGCGTGTGTCTGTCCAGCTCCTTGTAGAATTGATTGCGCAGGTTAACGTTGTTGATTCGGTGGAACTCTGCAAACACCTGTACATGAACAGAATTATACATAAATGTACAAAGATGAATTAGGAACAGAACTGTGAATGTATTTTAAGAAGTTTTTGGTTGGCAGGTAGCAAAACCAAGGGCAATTCTATTAGGGTCTCCAAGGTCAAAATAGAAAGTTAATTGTCATTCTTTAAGTTAAAAAAGGCTGTATAATGTTATCTAAAGGAAACTGAAATAATAAACCTCTGTATACTGTTGGATTTTGGGGTCCTCCAGGACCCGCGGGCCCAACCGCCCGTTGGATAATATATTGGAGATAAACAGGAAAAACCTCTGGTTAATACTAGAGAATCCAAGGCACAACAATGGAATGAAAGTTTCAACAGATACAATTTATTTGTGCACAAAACTTACAGAGATCTCTGTGGTCCGACAGACAGGTCACCTCAATAGGATCGTGTCTCCCTCTCTAGGAGTCAGGGCAAACAGATCCAGAACAAAGAACAGTAAAGGAATATATGTGTTGCCATCGCCACTCCCGACCGCCCATATATGGAGTTGTTATAATAAAGTTGGTTTGTAGTTATCTCAGGATGTGTGGGTAGTTATCACAGAATGTGATGAGAGCAGGACAGTGTGTAGATTGAACAACCTTACATGGGCCAATCCACCTGGGTTCCGTCCAGGTGCGCTTCTGGCGCTTTATATACACCCAGCCGGGTGTATCTACAGATGGGTCATCAGTAGACTCAGGGACAGTGTTACTGGACCTGAAAGATCGAATCTGAGCTAAGGAGTTAGTTATCGCGCACCAGTAGTCTGGTGTGAACCCCTTTATTTCCCCTTCATCTAGTTCCGGGTCAGCCCTCCAGCCGGGGGCTGCCATGTACGCCCATACTGTAACTCAAATGGAGTGTAACCACCCGCTCCTGATTTTGGTGAGTTTCTGACATCATGCAAAACTATCGGGAGTGCGTCCACCCACGAAAGCTTTGTCGATGCCATTACTTTAGCCAATTTGGTCTTTAGCACCCCATTAGCCCGTTCAACTAGTCCCTGACTCTGGGGGTGGTACATGGTGCCGAATTTGTGCTTGATACCAAAATGTGTCTCTACCTTTCTCAAGTCTGAATTTTTAAAGTGAGAACCATTATCTGATCTGATTAGTTTTGGGAACCCATGACGTGGGATCCATTTGTTTATGAGAAACTCTGTAACAGTTACAGAGTCCTCTTTCTTAGCAGGTGTAGCCTATATCCAGCCGGAAAAGGCATCTATTGCAACCAGTAGATACCTATGACCTCTTACTTTGTTATCAGGCCCCATGTCAGTGTAGTCTATGACTAGTAGTCTATGACTACCCTTCAGGTAATGGAAAAACACCTTTGGATGATGTCATTGTTGGTTTAGGATTGTATTCACCACATATTTGACATTGTCTAAGTTTTTGTCTCACTATCTCATTTAATTTAGGATGTCCCCATCTCTGTAGTCTGCGAATTGTTTCTGGGATTCCTACATGAGTGAGACCATGTGCTTCCATTATAATATCATGTGCCATTCCCATAGGAAGCATGATTTT
>JAFBJR010000788.1:244823-285741 GCA_016785285.1 Brachirus orientalis | reverse complement strand
ACAACAATGGAATGAAAGTTTCAACAGATACAATTTATTTGTGCACAAAACTTACAGAGATCTCTGTTGTCCGACAGACAGGTCACCTCAATGGGATCGTGTCTGCCTCTCTAGGAGTCAGGGCAAACAGACCCAGAACAAAGAACAGTAAAGGAATATATGTGTTGCCATCGCCACTCCCGACTGCCCATATATGGAGTTGTTATAATAAAGTTAATTTGTAGTTATCTCAGGATGTGTGGGTAGTTATCACAGAATGTGCGGGAGTGATGAGAGCAGGACAGTGTCTATCAATTAAAAGATTCCATTGCTCTGTGTCCTTGAGATAGAATGTGAGTGCAGTACAATGTTTAACAAAACAGAATGTGTGCTGAAACAGAATGTGTGCAGTACAATATTTCACAGTTATTTTAACAATACTTTGTTTACTGTGAATGGCAAAAATACGTCACAGCGTGATGTGTTGTCAACTTTTACATCCGCCATTTCCCTTTTGATGAATTTTTTGAAAATTTAGATTTTTAAAACAGTCAATTAAATATTGGAAAAATCAATCATGTTCAAAGTGGGCATGCTAAAGAGTCATGTTGATTAATTGCTCTCAACAGGGAGAACAGTAAAATAATATTTATTTTTTTTCTTTTTACCTGTGACTCCATAAGTAGGACTGGCCATCTGTCCACAACGTCTCTCACCCATGGAGCTACAAGAGCTCCAACGATTTCTTGGCGACGAAGGGCATAGGTTGTGTTCATGAGCTTGCCTATGACTAATTGGTTTCTCTCAGTCTTTTCGACTTCATGTATGATTTCTTCTTTCATTGTTTCCAGAGTGGCTGGGGTTTGATCCTTCGGTAGGTTAATGATGTAGTTGACCTCAGCTTTTCGAGCTTTCTTTATGTTTTGATGGGGGTGATCACTGTCGGGGTTGTTTCGGCTCCGCCTCCCTGTGTTGATAGCTACTTCTGCAACCCCAGCTTTGGCCAGATTGTTACGATAAGATGCAACCTTGTACCCTATGTGACGTTTCCATCCCAATGCCCCGTCTTCACGAGCCGTCATTCTGAGACATGGATGAGCTGTTATCAAAGCTTGAGCAGCCGTTGCCAATTCCTTTTCATGTGGGTATGGTTTAAAACTGTAGATCGTTTCTGCCATTTTTTTTAAGGATTTCACTCTTCTGTGACCTCTTTAACTTCAGCAATTTTCCTGATTCTTCATAAACACAATTTCCTTCTTTGGAAAACACAATTTCCTTCTTCCTTTGGTTTTATAACCAAAACTAGGAACAACAAAGTGATCAGGCCACTCTTCTGGGGCTGTGACGCAGGTACATGTGGGAGTATGTCTGTGTCAGAAGATGCAGTAGATGAGGTGTCACCTTCAGGTCTGACGACTCTCAATGTGCCCTTCTCTGGTAACTCCTGGATGTCCACAAGAAGACAAAGATCACCATCAAAGTCCAGATCCTCATAGTGCAGGCTAAAGTCCCCATCCAGTCGCGGCTCGAACCTCTCTTGCATTATTTCTTTCAGCTCCTCCACTGACTTTGGTCGTTCAAGTAGAGTAAGTTTCAGGGCAGTGTCTCGTGCAACATACACATGCAGCACATGCTTCTGGGCAGCAGCCATCCTTTGGTTCCGAAAAGATAAAAACATGTTAATTTTCATGGAGAGTGAAGGTGACACACACAACGTATACATGTCCATATACCCAATGGTCTACACAAACACTGGGACATCACTTGAACGATGGGATGTATGGAAGGCCAGCTGCTGGAGTGGGGCAGATTATTTATGGACCCACTGGTCCAGAATGTTGCAGTCAGCTGTTTACCTGCTTCAACAAATCTTCAGTGTAATAATATGAAACTTTTGGGTGTCAAGAGCAATCTTCCATCTATGTTGTAAGCGCAGAGAGGTGTTTTGTCATTTAGCTCTGATGGTGTGTGAACAGCCAGATTCTTTGGGAAAAGTTCGTAAGATCTCAGGTGTTCAATTTAGTGTGATGTGTGCTCTTGGCACTCTTGCCTTTGCAGCAAGAGGTCCCGGGTTCACAACCCGGTTGGAACAAGGGGCCTTCTGCAAGGAGTTTGCATGTTCTCCCCGTGGTGCGTGGGTTCTCACCGGGTACTCCGGCTTCCTCCCACAGTCAAAAAACATGCAGATTTGGGGACTAGGTTAATTGGAGACTCTAAATTGCCTGTAGGTATGAATGTGAGAGTGAGTGGTTGTCTGTCTCTATGTGGCCCTGTGATGGACTGGCGACCTGTCCAGGGTGTACCCTGCCTCTCGCCCTATGTTAGCTGGAGATAGGCACCAGCCCCCCCGCGACCCCTAGTGGATAAAGCGGTAGAAAATGAGTGAGTGAGTGAGTGTGCTCTTGGCAAAGAAAGACAACACTAATGTTAACCAGGAGAACCTGTTCAATTCTACAGTAATTAGGCAGTCCTCCCTCTTGTCCCACAGACAAAAACATTCCTACATCATAATCAGTTCCATCAAAGCAGACCTTTGATGTGCTGTAAATAACATTGCTTTCTGTTATTTGTTCAATGTATGTCTTGGCAACATTTGGAAGCATTGATACCAGTACAGAAGAGACATTTGATGTCTGCTGGTGAGGTTTGAAGAATTCTGAGGCACTGAGATGGTATGCTACCATATATTGATGCCTGTCTGCAAGTGTTTTTAACACATTTTTAAAGTTTTGTGTGTCGTGTACAACTCTCTTGAAAAAACAGTGTTTACCCTCAAACCTCATTGTCCACAAGTGTACAAGGGGCCCAAAACAGCGTACAAGGTCAGGATAGTGTTCAATGTAGTGATGCTTCGGACGGAGTTTGAAATCTGGAAAGGCTTCTTTCAACATCTCTCTATGATCCTGTATCTTGGACTGTAAATACTGGATGGACTCCTCTGTGAATTCTGAGCACAGCGATAACTCTACTACCTCTTTTAAGTCCATTAGCACAGTCCATGCTCCATCCTCTTCAGGAACTGCATTCCCAATAATCAAAGGGAGCAGTCTAAGCAATGTGGCATTTTCATGGCCATTACCACCAATGCTTTTCTTTACAGTGAAGGTCTGTGGTATTTTATGAGGTTTGTCAAGCTTGTCTGTGTGCTGGTATGGAAATGACAGAATTCTCTTGTTCAAATATTCAAGGGTGAAGTATTTGCGATGGATCATCTCTCCGATACACAGGGCGAGCTCTACAGGCACAATGCCCTCAAAAAGATCATGGAGGGCATCAGGTGGAAAGCCAGTGACAGTATGAAAATGCTCTAGATGCTGGCTCAGGACACAATCTGCATGAACACCATTCTGACTCTGACTATCCCCATGCTTTACAGCATGCAC
Organism: Brachirus orientalis; assembly: GCA_016785285.1. Lineage (NCBI taxonomy): Eukaryota > Metazoa > Chordata > Actinopteri > Pleuronectiformes > Soleidae > Brachirus > Brachirus orientalis. The sequence goes on along the minus strand of JAFBJR010000788.1, from coordinate 282,379 downwards.
ATCACTATTATGGCTGTCTTTTGTCCTAAGACTGAACTCGCCACTTGCAACTTCATGAGTCTGAAGTTTAGCTTGTGTTGCTGTGCAGAATCTGCAAAAATATTCTGCTCTAAAAGACTTTGAAAAGCCTGCCAAATCATGGGCTGCAAGATTATCAGACACCACACACATGACTGTTCCTTGAACTACCTTACCAATAGACTCAATGAATACCCCATCTTGTTCAAGGGTATGGAGGTCTCTCAACAAAGGACCAAGTGCTTTTTCATAGCCAAATGTCTGTATGTCAGCCACTTTACATAAAGCTGCAAGCTGAATCACATGCAGGGCTGATCGGTATTTACTGGGAAGATCAGCAAGCGTCCAGTATATTGAACAGATCTTGTGTATTTTGCATGATGTGCCAAGTGTTTTCCATATTCCAAATCATCAATGTACAAAATGAGTGATATCTTTAACTCATCTGAAGACAAGAATGTGTTCTCTTTGAAGTACAAACCATCTTGGTGGCTTACATAATGACTGTTTTGTGCCACTTTTGTTTCTTTAATTTGTCCAGAATATCTGTATGATTGAAGATTTTTTTGTATCATCTCAAGAATGGGAACATTCACTGCTGTGTGTCCTGGCTGTAGCAGATACTGTACAGGCTTTACCACAGGGTAATTATTTTCGATTAAGGTTTTCCTTCTCTTGGTTGAGGATAACTGCTTCCCCTTAGCTGTGGCACTGACAATAAAATTACTGTCCATAAAAGTACTGACAACCTCATTTAGAAGTGTTTCACTGACAGTGATGTCATGACTCTGTAACACCTCTCTAATGTCATGTTTGAGTAGCGGTTGGGACAAGGAAAATATCTGAGTCAAATGTTCCACTATTTCCTGAGATGCCATGTCAGATACATGAAGAATAGATTGCATCTTTAGGAATAATGATGCCAAATTACAGTTCAACTGGGCTCTTAAAGTGTTTGTGTCACACTGACTGTTTACCTCATCAAGATCAAATGTGTCCGCAGACCCTGCACTGTGACTTTCAGCAGGTTCCCCAAGACTTTCTGCTGCAACTACAACTGGGGCACTATCATTGTCTGCCAATACAACACATTCACCAAAGTCTGAATCACCACCATGTCATGTACTTTTGTGTGCATTAAATGCTGAGTAGCTATTTGTTCTGTAATTACAGTTCTTGAATGGGCATGCTACCATCTCATGACTTCGTAAATGACTTCTCAAATGACCAAATAGAATTTCCTCAGAAAAGGAAATTCTATTTCCTTTTTAAATGAAAAAAAAAACACATGCTCCTTCAGTTGCATCTACTCTACATGAATCATTATGAGATCTTGACAGATGAGCTTTCATTGCTTCGAATGATGGAAAAGTACAAATGCATGCATACCATTTCAGCCCTGTTTTGCACTTTTGGCTATTCAAAAATTGAATCTGTACAAGTTAAAATGTGTGTAAAATTTTGAATGGGGGGGAAATGATTATGCCAACCAGTTGACAATCAGTAATTTGATTAAGTCTGTTCTGCTGCAAAAAATCTAAACATTGTGAATAATTCAGGGTGAAAATCTCTAGTTTTGTTTTTATTCACATTTGTACACAATTTACAAAACTCACCTATTGGCACCTGGCTGATGGTGAAACGCTGACTCTCTGTAGCACTCTTTGTAGTCCGATATCTGTACACGACATGCGCACAAAGATGATTTATTAATGTTCAGAAACATTTTTAAAATAATACATAATGATAAATGAAATTTAAAAAAGTGAATATACAGATAAAAAGTTTCCAAATCTATCAAAAACATTCATTGTACACTAATTATAGTAAAAATGAAAATGTTAAAAGATAGCAAGTTAGTTATTAACAAGCAAAGCATCAAAGTTTTGTGCTTATAGATCTGCTATTTCTGTTGTAAATAAAGGGTTCAAGTGATCAAGTGGACCCCACAGTTGAGATAAAAACATTTAAAGAAAAGGCAAAAGAATGACTGTGGAAACACATAAAATAAAACCTATTGTTAAGTAACACTATTTCATAATACATCCTACCTGAACTGTTAAAAGGATTTCGAGATGATATCACAACCACACACTTGGGCCTACGAAGAAATACAAACACAGACCTGGTTAGCATCATGATAACACACTCACTCACTCACACTCTCTTATTTTGCAAGTTACAATTACTTGGATTTGTACTATTATTTTTAACTATTTTCAACAAATATTCACTCTGCACATTGTACAAATATATTCCCACTTCCAAATTTAAGATTTTTTTGAAATTCAATTAAAAAAAAACGTTAACATTACTTACCAAATCAGGGCTGATGATGAGACTGTGCTTGAGAAAACGAGGGCAATAAGAATAATGAAAAACGGAGGTGGTGGTGGTTTGAAGCGAATAAAAGTGGGCATTGCAAACAAATAAAAACAAATTAAACTGTGTTCCACATCCACACGGACTAACCAAACTTCCTCGCATCAAGGCAAATTCAAGATGGCTGACTCAGCTTTCCTGAGGGAGAGATAAGACCCACCAACCAGAACGTCATCACGTCGATAACATCATGACACTACTGGTTCTTAAACTTTTTGAGTGTTTCACACAAATTAACTTTAAAATATTGAGCCCTATTCAATTAAAGTGGCATAAATCTCATCAGAGCTCAGCACTTTATAGTTTGATCAACTGCATAACGACATTTGACTGTTATGACCTTATTAGTTATGAGCTAGTACAACTGTTTGGGTTTACAGTGCAGTAATGAGACATACATCTCAGCAGAGACAGCTGAGACACTCGATTACATACATTGTAATCGCGAGTCTCTGCTTTCATGTGACATCTTGTTTGTGTGGTTTGCTATGAGTGGGGAAGTTACAGACACACGAAAGTGGACATATGCAGTTTTCATGTTTTTGTTACGTGCCCACATAATTGCTTGGGTTTTGACTTTTGTTTAATTTAGGTGGCAATGCTTGGTAGAGGCTTTTAGCCTGAGTTTCTTTCTGTCATTTTGGTATGCTGCATTTTAGGATTGATGCTTTCTGCATCAACCCTCCCCAACAGCCCTGGGAGAGTTAACAGTAGTCAGGGGTAAGTCCAACTGTCTAGCAAAGTCTGTCAATGAAATTGTCTGCAATAGAGTCTAAGAGAATCTGAAAGGAGTGAGTGGAGCCCTGGTGAGTGAGTGTTGCACTAATGTGATTCTATGTCTCCTCTGCCGCTCATCTGAAGTCAAGCGAGTTGTTTTGAGAGGCATCAGTTCAGGAGGATGAGGCTGAGTGGAGGAGAAGGGGGTGTCCCTGTGTTGATGAGTATAGAGGTAAAGAGGAAGAAGCAACAGACCTGGGCTGTGTAGACTGGGGGGGGGGGGGGGGGGGGGGGGGGGGGGGGGGGGGGGGGGGGGGGGGGGGGGGGGCTGTGTCAATGTCTTTATCTCCCTGCAACTCCCACGAATACTCTCTGATGACACCAAAGCAGGGCAGAAGGTCAGCTCAAGACTACTTTCATACTGTAGCTACTGACAGCAGATGGAACCAGCTAGCTCTAAAAGATGCCTTTTTCAGTGGGTTATCAGAGAATATCAAGGATCACAGGACCCCACTGGAAATTCCTTCTGAGTTAGATACTTTAGTCTCTCGCCTCAAAGATGGACAAGCATTTGGCAGATCACCACCAGACACGACTAGTCCCAGACCACCAAACCCCATCTCCATTTCATCTGTCTCCAGCTGAACGTCAATGCAGCTTCAACAAAAGGAGTTGTATCTACTAGGGTATGCAGAATGTTGGGTCATTTCATTGCCAGCTGTCCAGTAAAAAGATATACAACCAGCTCGTCAACTAAATCCCCGGTGAGTGTAAAAAATTATAAGATTCAAACTAAGAGACAAGTGACCCCCGTCACAATCAGTTTCGACTCTTTTTCCCCACAGCCACCCAGTTCTGCCACAGCCCTGGATGGTTGCCTTATGTGCACAGTTAACTCCGTTCACCACTCTCTCATCCTAGGGTATCAACACAACCTACACATTGACTGGTCAACAAGTAAACTGCTGGCCTAGGGGAAGGGTTGCTGACAAAAGTGTTTCCTCTTACTAGCCGCACCCAGTTCAGCAGAACCAAATTCAGTATCAGGTTTGTATAATGAGTTTCCTGACCTTTTAGGTCTGCCTAGATGTTACCTTGAGCTGAAGGAGGTTATTAGTAAATCCAGAGCTATCTCTCTCCCTTCTCACATGCCCTACAACTGCACCGTAGATCTTCTCCCAGGTGCTGCCATTCCTAAGGGGTGGTTATACTCTCCGTCAACTCCTGAGCATCAAGCTATGGGGAGTGCATAAACAATGCTGTTAAAAGATCTTAAACATCACAGTTAAGAACAGATATCCACTTTCACTGATTTTCTCAGCTTTGGATATATGCATTTTGGCCTTACAAGAGCATCTGCTGTATTCCAAGCTCTTGTAAATGATGTCTTAAGGGACATGGTAAACAAGTCTGTATTTGTATACCTTGCTGATATTTTGATTTTTTTCTCCTGATATGGCTTCCCATGTACAAGCTGTTACAGGTTCTCAGCAGACTCCTAGAAATTGTAAATTGTACCAATTGTAAAAGTGGAAAGGTTTGAGTTTCATCAGAGTTGTGTGTCCTTTCCAGATTATGTAATTGATGAGGGATTTAGATGGACACAGAGGATGTTTTTTTCTACATTCAGTTTTATCACCCTTTTCCCATCCCACAGTGCTCCTGGTCAATATTAACATTTGTGGACAGGCTTTCTAAGATGGTGAAATTCATTGCCCTTCCGAAGTTGCCCTCCACCAAGAAAACAGTACAGGTCCTGCTTACTGATGTCTTCAGACATTTTGGATTTTGTAGACATTCTGTCTGACCAGGGGCTGCAGTTTGTGGCACAGTTCTGGGAGGCCTTTGTCAGCTTGTGATGGCCAAAGCCAGCCTCACATCCAGGTACCACCCAGAGAGCAAAGGGCAGACCGAGAGGCTTAACTTAAACCTGGAGACAGGCCTCCGGTGCATCACAGACAACAATCCTTCTGGCTTGTCCAAGATGCTTCCAGCCCTTCTGTGCCAGACAGTGGTCAGTTTGTCAGTGTTCCAGCATACTTTTTTACTGAGAATTCTCCTGTGTTAGATTTTCTGCTTCTGTTCATGGTTTCTGATTTTTGTCAAAATTTTTGGTACCTCTGACTGGAGCGTTGGACTTTCTGGTTTTGATATTTAGACCGAATAAACATTTTTTGAGAACTTTTCCCCAAGCCTTGACCCAGCATTTTTGAGTCCATTCTGTCAGATCTTAATAGCAAGAGACAGGAGCCTGATCATAACGTTACTCCCACTGCGTTACTCCCAGCAGATTTATGTTTTTGTTATACTCAAATCTGTGTTTGATAATTTTGTGTCTACTCCATAACTCACTGTAAGAAGCTAATAAGCTAGTGTGACTGCATTATGTTTGAGGTGGATGAAGGAGACTTGATTGTTTGATGAAGCAGTTTTTATTGGTCTGCAAAATGGTTCCGCAAATAATAACAATTAACCTGGTTGTTCATGTATGTGGAGTCCAACTGCAGCAGTGAAAACACTTCCTGCTCCTAATACCCTATACAATAAGTTGCAAATATTACCATAACAAAATCAATTGCATCACTGCAATTTTACATCAAAGGATGTGTCTACAAAACAATCAAATGTCCAGGTGAGAATAAAGTATCATAAAACATGGATATTAATGAGAAAAATACCTCTAGATATTTCTACTTCATGATCATATAGTGGGATGACTGAATATGAAAAAAATATTCCGATAACACATTTTTACCTATAAAACAAGAAAAACACCACTTCAACAATTTTTTTGGTGTAAATAATGCAAAACCATGCTCACAACAACCCAACCTACCTGCAGCAGTGGAAAAACACTTCCTGCTGCCTAATACCCACGATGCAAGTGCTACACAGGAGTATTTCAAAATAAAGTCTTGAACCATTTATGCAGGATGTAATACCAGGGCTGGACTGGAACAAAAAATGGCCCTGGCATTTTTGGCCATGGCAGCCCACCACAATTGTTCATACGATGTATGTGCAAACTATGCTGTTACCAAAATGAAAATAAAGCTCATTAGCATACTGATTTTAGCACAGGCTCTCCCGCCTGTGCTAAAATCAGTATGCTCATTAACTACTCATAGAGAGACTTTCATGTAGGGAAGGAGGCCGATTGCCATGGGGTACACAATGTCAGGGTCCAGCTCCGCACACTTCCTCTTTTATTCTGTTGATATTGCTTTTTCCTGTACAACCTTGCATCTGCTTCAAACTTGCAGGAGACTTGACCAGGCAGCTGGATGGAGTCTCTCCCTGCACACCTGCATGTCATTTCCTGATTTGATGCCTGCCTTTAAAAGCCCTGGCTTCTCCTGTGGCCCTTGTCAGCGTGTCTCACAGTCTATGCGGTTAAACCGACTAGCTGTCTTCAGCTCAGCACCTTGCTTTAGACGTTTTTTATTACCTTGATCTGATCCTCCGTTTTTTTTCCCCTTTTTCAGTGTGCTTTTTTTCGGGAGACCTCCATTCCGACCAGCCAGCCATTCTCCTCGCTTTTGTTTATCATTTTTTGGCAAGTACATCATTTACAGTCATTACATTACATTTGGTGTCTTTAAAATAATGCGATGTTGCACATATATATGTACTGTGTGTGTGTGTGTGTGTATATATACACAGTATGTGTGCCCGCAAAGTATTGTAATTTTCATTCCCGCTCCTGCCCGCATCTGCGATATTTTGTCCCGCTCCCACCCACAAATCCCACAAGATGGGGACATTCGCTTTCTTTCTCACAAGAGGTCTTTTCATTGGCTTGGGGAAAAAACATGCGTGCACATAATTCCTTAAGTGGTAACTTGGTAACATTAATTAATGCCAAATAAAATATCCAGCAAAATTATATATGATAGGCATACATTAATCATTTGTATATTTTACTTTACACTCGCGTTTAGTTTGAGTGACTGCAGTTTATCATCCCACCCGCCCGCTCCCGCATTATGCAGTCCAGCTCGCGCCCGCACATTTATGTTGGGTGCTTCTGCATGTTGTTTGTGAGTGATAGTGCCCAGCACCAATTACAGTGGATCTTGTAGCAGCAGCAAACATGAGAAATTTTTGCACAACCTGCAGGTTCCTCAGCCTTTTCTCTCTTAGTTTTCAGTGCCCTCCAGTAGAACTGAGAGTGAGTGGCAGCCAAAGGGAACTGGGCAGGTGAGGGCTGTGGCCAAGAGATGTCATTGGGCTAGACCAAAGTCGCTGTAGAAAATGAACCAATGGGACACTTTTCAAATTTTATAGGCAGGCGTGGCCGCGCAGTCGATAGATTATATATTTTGGATGTTATGATGGCAATGGCCAAAAAATGTGCATTGGCCTATTGGAAAATGACTGGTATGCCAGATGGCCAATCCAGGCCTGCTTAAAACTGAATACAAAGAACAATTTAATAATAACAATTAAATAACTCCATTACACTAGCAAGCTGTCGACATGCTCGCTTATGACTTTTTACAATGGTGCGTGGTATTTCTGTTTAAGAGTTGGGTAGATAGCAGATGCTTGTTAGAATATGTCTGCTTTAAGGACCAGAGGTACGACTCAGTATTTGCATAATTTCCTCCCTGTTTTTCTAACTAGCTAAAAACAGTCACCAGAAAATGTGTGTGTGTTTGGCCTGTCATGTTTCATGTCTGGCTGGAGTTGCCTCTCCCTTTTTCCTTTTATTTCCTGTTTTATTTTGTAAGTGCTTGTGTTCCTGGGGAAGTGTTGTGCTTTTTCGTTTCAGGAGGCTGGCTGACAGGTGAGGTAGGGAGACTAATTACCACAGCTGTTCCTGATCAACTCATCAGCTCCTCACTCCCTGCTTCCTGGTGTCAGTGCGTCACACTCATTACATGGGTAACCAGCGTCACGTCGTTCAAACCTCAGAGTTCACTCTGCTTTTTGTAGCTGCTAGATTTGGTTTTTATGTTTGTTTCCCTAACTGTATTTTGTTCTCCCTTTTTTCTAGTTCCGGTTTTTGCCCCGAGTCCTGCCTTGCCAGTCGGCCAGCCTCAGCGTCCTTAGTTGTCTTTCCCCCTTTTTAGTTAGTTAGCCCCGTGTTCCTGTGCCTGGCCCTCTTTACGTAAATAAATTGTTATCTTTTTATTCCTGTTTCTGCACACTGGTCCTTAAGACACTCCTTACCTCTTGAACTCAATTGTTACATGGCTAGACTTTTGGAGTAAGGCTAGGGAATAAAAAAAAAAAAAAAAAAAAAAAAAAAAAAAGTTAGGTAAATACTTGTCAATAAGTGAACATGTAAAGTCTGTGATATAACAATGTTATCACTACCCAGCCATTGAGAGAGCTGCTGCTTTGAGGGTGATGGCTGTACTCGCTCCTCAAGCAAGCGTCATGGTGTGGGCCCTCAGTGCTTTCTTTGGGTCATCAGGTGGGTACCCTCTTTCATCAGTGTTTCATCATTGAGCCCACAACACTTCCAGAGGGCTTGAGAGCCGACCCAGCATCCTGGGGCAGCCCCCTCGGCCCCTCAGACTCCACAACCACTGTTTTTGGATGTTGCCTCTCTAACTAGTGGGTTACTCCACTCCACCTTGACACTGTTCCAGCTTGTTGCATGTCGTTCTTCACAAGCCGCCTTCTGCTTTGGCCTTTCATGCAAAACAATACATTTCTTAAAATAAATACTAAACATGTAGGTGACACTAGTTTGATAACTAATTTGTCTTTTTGTTTGCTTATAGGATGTTTAATTTACAGCAAAACAAGATCGACTGTGTGAGAAGAGTGTCCCTGTCTGAGGAGTGGATTCATTTCAGACAGAGGGCTCCTGCTTAAATGTTTTGGAATGTTATTGAAATATGTTATTAAAAAGATAATAAAAAAAAAATACATTTTTGTTACATATAGCTCCATTGAACAATGCATTTTTTTTCCTGTGTGATCACAGGAGCTGCTGCACCTTGTAACACACTGAGAGCAAACATTGAAGATGCAGCAATGTAAAAACACAAAAACAACTCCAGTAGCACCAAACATGGCTGACACAACCATGATGCAATGCAGCATGATGACAAGATCCCATTCTCTTGTAAGAAAGCCCTCCATAGTTCAAAGTCCTAAATCAGTTCTTCTGCTCCTTGAAGTCTGACTGCTGATTTAAGCCCTAATCATGTTAAACATCCTAAAAATCTGATAAATTTAAACATATTTGATGTAAAATAATCATCTTAAATATATTTGATTTTTTAAACGTAATTATAGCACTAAAAGTATTATTTAGTGTTTTTGTCGGTTTTAATTTTTGGTGTACCAATTTATAGGTTTTATGATTATTAGTTTTGATGGACCCTCCAGTTAATATTTTTTAAAAAAAAATTTATGTACAGTAATACTGGAGTAAATGTAGATGACGCTGGTGTGTGATGTATCTCAGACTGAGACATGGACAAGACAAACAATTTCTCTTAAATGTTAACCTGGAAAATGATTGACAAATATCTTATCTCCTCACAGATTTATAATTTGAACAACAGAATAAAACATTCTTTCTAAAAATATTTTAACAACATCATACATGTGTCAACTAACCAATGCAGTCAACTCTATAATTATTCATGACAGATAATTTTGGACATGAAATAGTAGAACTGACACAGGTTTGACCATATTCTTAACTCTTCTCTTTGATCCACAAGTAATAATATCTAAATATTATCAAGAATGTGTTGAAATTACTTAATAAGTCTTAGTAAGTATTAAATGAAATATACCCAAATATATCATAATTATATTTTATTCTGTAATGCTATTTTTTAGTTAATTTTATTTATTTATGGTTTATTTATTAATTTATTGTTTGCTTTTTGTTTGGTTTACTATTATCCAGCCTCCATCGAACCTGTTCTCGTGTTGCTGTTAAAAAAAAAAAGAAAGAAAAAAGCTCTGCGCGCAAAGATTTCTGGGATAGCCCTCCGCTGTGTATCCTTCAAAAACGTGTATATATATACACACACACGCACACACACATATATAAATATATACGTGTATATATGTATATATATATATATATGCATATATAAATATATGTGTATATATGTATATATATATATATATATATATATATACACGTTTTTGAAGGATACATACACACGCACACACACACACACATATATATGTACGGCTTTATATAGCGACAAACAAAATTGTCATATATATATAATTATTATATATATTTTATATATATATAAAATTGTCATATATATATATGACAATTTTGTCACTAAAAAAAAAAAAAAAAAAAAAAGCCGTACAGGAAGTCATGTGGTTTGTCATTGTGGATTGACTGCGGTGACGCTCGCAGCTTTGAGGGATACAGCAGAGTGGATGGAGGATGAGGATGAGGATGAGGAGGAGGTGAAAGCCTGAAGGGTGGAGAACGTAAAGGAGGAATACGATTATGGTAGACCGCTGGCTAAATTGTCATTCAACGATTGTCTGTTTTTTTACATGGAGATGTAGGAAGAAAACGTTACGTGCCTGTGGTTCATCAAAACACATTCATGATACGCCTCAGAATATCTGCGAGGTCACGGTGCTTTCTCCCGTTCTATCTCCCGAATCTACTCGATGTCTTCTAGCGTATTCTTCAAAGCTAACTTCAAAACACGGAGTGTTTGAGATCCAGCTACCAATAAGGTTGTCAAACTGAACGGACAAAAAGAAATCATGGACTTGTTGTGCTTACACTCTGTCTGGTGTTTGATATGGCCGACTTTGTGTTGGCTTGGCAGCGGTAACTCAGCGCCGGACGCCTCGGGCCTGCCTCTAGCTATCCGCGTGCCACTGCGGCAAGATACACGGTCGCTGTCACCTGACGCCGCAGCTGCTGCTGCCGCGGCGGGGAGGAGTTCTGCGCGGCGACGGAGAGAAGCGACAGCAAGCAGTATCAGCTTTGTGGAAATGGTTGATAATCTGCGTGGGAAATCCGGACAAGGATACTACGTGGAGATGGCCGTGGGCTCACCTCCACAGAGGGTAAGGATTTAGTGCACACCGCGTGCTCATTAAGTCCTGTGCTGTCAAAGCAGTCTTTCATGTAAACAAATGCAATAATATATAGAGGCACGCAGCAGAACTGATGCTTGCTATTTGAATGCTCTTAGCACAACACATTCAGTTAATGCCTCCTCCCCAAAACACTTACTGCCCAACAAAATACACAATAGAACAAGTCTTTGTTCTCCGAAAATGTATTTAAATGGACGAGTTTACAGAAGGAATAAGCAAAATCTTAAATCAATCTTAAATAAATACTGTTGTGACTTAAAAAGTCTAGTGTAAAATTTTGCAATTTATTTCATTAGGTGGAAAATGAAGATAGATTACTCATACTTCTGTACAACTACCTGATTGTATGAATAGTTCATTACCCCAGAATGAGCCTTTTATATTTATATCGCTTTACAGAGGCAGCCATTTTGGGGTACCATGTTTTTGCAATAGCCCACAATTGACAGACTAAAAATCTTTTGAAATTTAAATTTAACTGAAGGCTACACATATTTTTCAACACACTTGGAAATGAAGGGTTTGGTAATGGATATTCAGACACAACATAAAACATCATCAGTAAATGAGTTTTACACAGTGTTTAAAGATACATCTATGCATAAGATAAGGTAACATAGACTTCATTGATCCCACGTTAGAGAAATTCTCATTAGAGTAGCAAACATAGGTAGACAGGCAATGTACATTTGTATTTGTGCAAAAGTAGACCAACAAACAACATTATATACAGAGAAAGGGGGTTTGTGCATTATATATACAATATATGAGGTATTGCCTTGTTTACAGATGATGCATAAATAATGGTATGAACTGACTTAAATGGAATATAAATATGTATAAATATAGTGTAGTATATAGTGTGACTGTGCATTATATATAGCTATGTGAATTTATACAATGTATGAGGTATGAGAGTCCTGGCTTTTTTCCATAATATCAGCATGATAAAAGTCTGAAACCTGTGATGGCCAAAGAGCAGGATCAGTTGGAGGGGGCACATTGGGGGGCATTGGTCTCTACATAGTCACTTTGTGATGCACTCTCAGGAAAGGGACATGCTGATGGTTGGTCAGGGTTGAGAGGTGCTCCACTCGCTTCTTATCTGCTGGTTTGATGATCTGTGACCAAACTGCAGGATGGTTTCTCATCTGTCTCCTCTTGGCTGTGGCAATCCTCTTTGCACAAATCTTAGCATATACAAGGGAAAAAAAAAGATACATTGCAAATGCTATGTTGAATAAAACAAGAAAGAGTTTCAAGTATAACAAAACAAATATCAATATTAAATACACAATTATATATGCTATATATATTGATCTATAAAGTAGATGGAGGAGAGAAGGTGTTAGGTGTTTTATACTTTATCTTTACATTCCTTTTCATAAGATGTAATTTATTCATTGTCTTTTTATTTGCATGTAGTGTATAATATACTGCTTTTTCTACTGCTGCTTGGCAGTGTAATGAGATTTTGCAAGGACGGGAAAGGTCTTTGGCCTTGTCTCTTACGTGCAAAGATTTCTTCAAATGCTCTGAACCTTTTGATGATACTATGTACTGTAGATGATGGAATTTTTAAAAGACTAGCAATTGTATATTGAGAAATATTGTTCTCAAACTGTTTGCTCATGCAGTTGTTCACAAAGTGGTGAATCTCACCTCATCCTTGCTTGCGATCGACTGAGCCTTTTGGGGATGCTCCTTTTATACCCATTCATTACAATCAATTAATTACAATCAGCCTGCTCACCTGTGGAATGTTCCAAACAGGTGTTCTTTGAGCATTCCAGCATTTGAAAATTATTGTCTTCTGTTTTTATGCATGTTTTGCACAATGGCTGGACTTTATTGGAATTGGGTTTCTTTAATTAAATGTTGATTCACTGGAAACTTAACTTACTGAAATATACTTACTAAAATATACTGATTGCCTCACACTGGCATTTCAGTGACAGATGGCCTCTGTGTGTGTGTGTGTGTGTGTGTATAGCAGTGGGGGAGGGGGCTCTGAGTTACACAGACAAATCATGGACCTATTCATTCTTTGGAGTGAGTGCAAGCTGGGTGCAGTTGCTTTGTACAGACTGGCGCACAGAGGGAAATAGAGCAAGGGAGGGAGAGAAAGTGATGAGGTGATAGAAGAGGAGAAGGAGGAGAGGACAAAAGTTACAAGTGGCAGGCCCAAAAGAGCTGTGGACATCACTAGACTCTGTTTGCTCACACTGCCAAGTTAATAATAATAATAATAGAATGCTACAAGTGCCAGTTTTAAACTGTAAGAGTTCACTGTGTGTACTTTAAATACACAGAGCTCAAGAAATATTTCACGGATTCTTAAATACTGAATATACAATATCTGATCTTTACAATAACCCTGAATGGAAACAGCTGCAGGTCTGGACAACATCAGTCCAGACCTGCGGCATTACAATTACAAACAAATTACACATTTTCCTCATTCTACTCAAAAAACAAACAAGCAAACAAACAAAAAATCATCACAATAAAAGCATGTAAAATAAACAGGATATGTTAATTAGCATGTAGTCAGTATGGATTTTTACACATTTTTTTTACACATGCGTTTAGAGGAGTGACAGACAGATCAGCTCAGTCTGTGTATGTGATTGAGAGAGAGAGAGAGAGAGAGCAGGAAGATGAATTAAAAGATGATATGTTGAATTTTTAAAATGTGTTGGAAAAAAAGAAGACAGACCCTTGTCCATAAAGATCACCTCTGTTGCACACAAACACACTTGTGCACACAAAAATCAAAGAAAAAAAAATTCCCCAACCAGAACTTGGAACATAAACCCCCAGAAAGTTTGTGTCTTGTGCACAAAAAGCTTGGAGAAAAATCTTTACATTATGACCGACTAATGACTGTTGTTTAAAGCAAAGTTAGCACTAATGCAGCCACTAATGTGACAGTGTGACAGTACTTATGTGTGTATGTGCATGTGCGCATTAGAGCACACCTGACCTGGACCGGGAGGAGACGTACAGTGGATCAAAAGAGATGCTGTCTCTGTGGAAGTGCACTTACTGGCAGAGCTGCTAACAGATTGGAAGAATGGATTCTGTGATGTTTTTGATGCACGTTGTTGGGTCAGTTGGGCTGCTGTGGAATTTTTTTTGTGTACAGTATATATAACAAGTTATTTTTAGGTTATTTAACCCCAAATGATGCAATAAGTAGCTGCTTATTTCTTGTGGGAAGACACATCCCTTTGGTTGTGGAAAAGATTTTAATTTGTTTGAGAAGGGTCAGATCATTGGCATGCATCAAGCTGAGAAAACATCTAAGTCACACATGTCAAAATTTGGCCAGTGATATAATTATATTTGGCCTGCAAGATCATATCAAATATGTATTAGAGCTGGCCCGCTGGCTGTCGCGCCAGTATAGCGCATGCACAGCTAATACTACAAATCCCAGAATGCTTTGCAAATGTGTTGGCACCGGCCCATCAGCCCGCTAATCGACCTGTCGCCTAACTCACATGTAATAAACCCCTTACGAAAAATGGCCAAACGAGTGTGTGGAGCCAGCGTGTCTGTAGTTAAAGAATATAACATAAAACGACACTATGAAACGAAACACCAGGACAGGTATAAGGATCTGAACGAGAAGCAGAAGCTTCAGATTCTGGAAGAGATGAAAAGAAGTCTGGTTTCACAGCAAACTATGTTCACCAAAGCAAAATCCCAAAGTGAGGCTGCTGTAAAGGCTAGTTTTATTGTGGCCGCAGAGGTCGCCAAATCAGCCAGGCCCTTTACGGAGGGAGAGTTTGTTAAAAAGTGCCTGCTCAAAGTTTGCAATGTCATTTGCCCAGATAAAAAGTAAGCATTTTTAAATGTGAGCCTGAGCAGAAACACTGTGGCTGCACGTGCTTGTGACCTTGCTACTAATCTACAAGAACAACTGAGAAGGGAAAAGATTTTATGGCATACTCACTTGCTGTAGACAAGAGCAGCGACACATCAGATACTGCCCAGCTATCAATATTCATCCGTGGAGTGGACACGAAATTCTCCGTTACAGAGGAACTTTTAGGATTAAAATCCATGCATGGCACAACCACAGGAAAAGAAATCTTCGAGGAGGTGTCCAAATGTCTCAATGAAATGATGCTGCCTTGGAATAAACTTGTAGGACTAATGACAGATGGTGCGCCCGCGATGTGCGGTCAGGAAAGTGGACTGGTGGGCAGGATTTGGGAGAAGATGCAGGAGAATCATGCAGGTGAGCTTACAGTTTACCACTGCATAATCCACCAGGAAGCCTTGTGTGGCAAAGCCTTGAAAATGGAGCATATTATGAACAATGTAACTCAAGTAGTTAACTTCATAAGAACCAAAGGTTTAAATCACCGCCAGTTCAAGTCCTTTCTGGAGGAGTTAGGGTCTATCACACAGAGGTGCGATGGCTTAGCCGAGGAAAAGTACTGAAGAGATGCTTTGAGCCGCGTGAAGAAATATGTCTGTTTATGGAGAGCAAAGGCAAAGACACAACAGAGCTCAGGGATAAAAAGTTTCAATGTGAGCTGGCATTCCTGTATGACATCGTGAGCCATCTCGATGCGCTAAACCAGCAGCTTCAGGGACAGGGGCATGTCTTTACAGACATGTACAGTGCAGTGAGGGCTTTTAGAACCAAGTTGTGCTTGTGGGAGACTCAGATGCTGCAGGGAAACATGGCTCATTTTCTGTGCTGCTGAATTATGAAAGAACAGATCTCACCTGCCGTGTTGCCCAGAGTTTTCCCGACGATTTGCCGACTTTGGAGCCCAGAAATGCAGATTTGAACTACTCAGCAATTGAGCTGATTGAGCTCCAGTGTAATGACACGCTCAAGTCAAAGTATGACTCTGTCGGTGCTGCGCAGTTCCCACAGTTCCTTCTCGACACACTGCCCCAACTCCGTGCACAAGCTGCTCAAATGCTGTCAATGTTCGGCAGCACGTATCTCTGCGAACAACTCTTCTCTTTGATGAAGATAAACAAAACACCACACAGGAGTCGTCTTACTGACGAGCACCTTCATTCAGTCCTGAGGATTTCCTCAGCTCAGAGTCTGACCCCAGAGTTTGATGAACTTGCATCTAAGAAGAGGTGCCAAGTATCTGGTTTAGACCCAGCTGCATCAGAGTAAATCACAGTGTAGCAAGCTAAGCTTTGGTTTACTTTGGACTGTTCATAGTTGAAAGATTGGATTTTCATTCAAGCAAGTTGTTATTTTTTTGACTTGTTGGCTTGCTATTATTTATTGAATATTTTATTTCTCATTTGTTAATGCTTCTTCTAGAAAGAGTTTAACCAAAACTATTATTAAACATTTATTTTAATAAGAAAAAGTTTAACATTACATATGTTGAAAGAAGAGAAAACATGCAGATGTTTTTGAAAATTTTCAATAAATATTTAGTTTGGCACGCGACTTAGTCCAAGTTTTTAGTCCAAGGCTAACTGCATCAACAGATGAAAGTGCAATGCTGAAAAGAGTACCAACAGCAGTTGCATACTTAATATTTATGGTCCAGCTCGTGCCAGCCCAGCTGGTCAGTGGGAGTCATGATAGGTATATTTTCTTACATATGTTACATGAGTGTCTCACAAGGAATCGTGGCAGGAGACAGAGGACAACAGTTATATTTATTTCAAGTCAACAGATAAAGGAAGAGAAAAGAAAAATAAAATAAGTTAAAGAAAACAAATAAGGAAAACACAGTTTAGCACTTTAACCTGACTGTGTCTAGGCCTAGATCTTTAATAGTAAGAAAGGTGTTGAAAGGATCTTACAGGTATTCACACTCGTATGTTGTTGGCCTCAGTCCAAAGATCCGAATGGAATTAGGGTGGTGTGCAATCTCCTGACGTGCCAGCAGTTAAGTCCAAAGATCCGAATGGAAGTAGAGTGGCATCCGATCTTGAGATGGTGTCCGAGGTACATCCAAGGCAAGAGATCTGGATGGCGATGGAATGGTCAATCTGCAATGTCCGTTGCGATCCTGGACGAACCTGTGCCTCGATCCGATGCAGTTGTCAGTCCATTACAGGGCCACATAGAGACATACAATCATTCACTCTCACATTCACACCTACAGGCAGTTAGTTTCTTATTATCTGTAAAGTCAACGCAGCAAATGTCATTCCATTGTGGTGGAAGGAAAAATTATTTTGGTGGAATGATTTTGATTTTGGTCACTAGAATTCTCATTCCAAAATCATGAAAGTAGGTGGTAATCAGCCAGCGCATGAGGGGATTTGGGCATTAGAATATCTTTGGTTGGGTTTGTGCTCGAAAAGGTAAGTTGACCTGGACTCTATTAGAGGAATAGCCTTTATGGTGAGCCAAGGTTCAAAACATCGAAGTGAAGGCTGGAAGAACACCTGTTAATGGACACATTGATGGCCAGGTTTGCTTGCACCACCACATGGTGTTCGTTTGGCACTTGGCATGCTTCACGCATGATTTGCCCTGACTTAAGGTTTTCGACCTCAGGAACTTTAGAGTCACCCTGAACTTTTGACAGTGTCCACTTGGATGTCCAGTCACACAAATATGTTGCTGCTTGATGTAAACAGCGTGTGGGAAGTTGGGAACAACCACAAAGTATTTTTTGAGTTCTCTTTAATTCCATTGCAGCTTAACTGAGCACACATTAGTGTCTGGCAACACTGTCTGGGGCCCAGGATCCAGGGCAAAGTGGGCAGATCCAGTTACCAGCTTCCAATGGCAATTATAGTGTAGCAGTGACTCAAACAAAATTTGACTAATGTGTCATTTCCAGAGAGTCTGAGGCCATTCAACACTTTTGGGCAGTATCTGTCTTCTTCAGTGAAGGTACAAAGGAACATGTCTTGCTTTGCTAAGGGTGTCTTTTGAGGGTATTTGTGCCCATATTTTAAAATGCTTGAAATCAATCAGTGGTTTGAATTGGTCAGGGTTATTTTTTACTGGTAAGGAGAGGGATGACATTGAGGGGCAATACATACACAGTGTGTATCAGGGTTGTTGTCCAGTGATCAGTAGCTCCAATGCCATGTCATTCATAGTACTGGTTGGACAGTATGGTTGTATTTCAAGAGGACAGGGTTGTAGTTTCAATCCCTGTTTGAACAATATGCTATGGTCCGCAGTGAGTTTACAGTGTAGATAGCCAGGAGTGCTTCATGCACAATTTCATTTTCCAGATTCACAGACAGATCATTTCTGTGTGGCCTCTCTCTCTGTGAAATGGCTCAAGAATTGTGTGAAAGTGTTTGGTAGCTGTCAACTGAGTGAAGTGCACAGACATGCTATGACACCAAGATGATGGCCTGTGGTGGAATGAAGATTTTGGATAAAGAAAGACTTGAAGTTCAGATTCTCTTCCATCCCAGGTTCATTTCTGGAGCCAAAGTTGTCTTGCAGAAGATGGTAGTAGCATGACTGGGGAGATTATTTTCTCCCCTGTTTGACTGTGCTAGTAGCAGTTAAGCCAGTTTGAGAAATGTGGTTAGAGAATTCCTCTAACCTCCTCTAGTGCTTGGCAGAGTAGAACTCTGACATGGTCTGGTTTCAGTGCAACAAAACTGCCAACATATCGACTAGAAATCAAGTATACCCTGTTGTCAACTGTTGCCTTTGAGAGCTTTCTAAGGTTAAAGTTAATATCTTTGACATTAGAGCTGGTGTGATGACTACCAGTGCAACTAGGTTCAAAGCAGGGCAATTTTGTCAAGGTCTCTATCTGAACCCCGCATGGAGTAATCACTTGCAATTGGGTGATATTGTTAAGCGGATTCAATTCAATCAAATAATGGATGTATCCAAAATAGAACTAGGATGTTTGAAAAAGCTGTTGAAAAGCTCTATTTAAAAGCACAAGGGAGATACTTATAAAATAATGAAATGTTCATGGGGGGCTAATTATTTCGTCCTCAATTGTATATTCTGCTTTATGTGTGTAACTTTGTTTTGTATGTATATCCTTTGTTTTATGTATGCATGCTTTGTGTTTTATATGTATATTGTTTGTTTAAAGAAGACATTCACTGAAAAATCAAACTTCTGATGTTTTGTGGTGTGTCCCTTTGTCTTTTCCATATCTGAACATCACTAAAGTGTCACAATAAACACTTCAACCACTTCTGAGAAAGAAGGGCTTCAATGTTTACCTGAGCCTGAGCAAGTGGTTTTAAAGAGTTGAGTTTAGTTACGTAACTAGCACATTTGCCATGCATTGAACTAGGGCTGCAGCTATCGAATATTTTGGTAATCGAGTATTCTATTAAATATTCCATCGATTCATCGAGTAATCGGATAAAACATTCTTTTATCCAATTCCTCCTGTTACTTTCGTTTTGCTCATTGTCGCTGTATTCACTGTTTTCGGTCCCGGCGTCTGCCATCCTGTACAGCTAAACTGTCCGCACACGTTCCCCAAAGCCCGCTTCCGTCTTCTTCCGCTTTGTAGGGGACGCATAGCCTGTGACGTAAGCACGTTGTATCACACTAAAAAGAATCCGTGCGAAACGTGAGCTTTAAATGTAATTAAACGAGGCTTCGAGGCAGAGGAAATTCCTCCATCATTTTTTGTAATCGAGTTACTCGTGGAATCGTTGCAGCCCTACTTTTAATATAAAGAAAAAATGCAAATCATATTCCTTAATCAAAGATTTATTGTGGGCTCACTTAAGGGCAGGGAATAACATTTTGGTAGCATATCAAACATATTCTGAATAAAAAATATCAAAATATTACACAGGCTACTTAACATGAAAATAAATTCTCGCTTTTCGTCTGCAACATTGGAAACATTAATAGCAGCATAAAAAAAACAAAAAAAAAAACATTCCTGACCTGAATAGAATAGGGCCACATTAGCGGTTGCAAGTTGTGTTCTCAACTTGACCTTCTTCCTCTCGTAACTTGTTTCCAAACGAGTGGTTATGGTTGTTCTAGAGGGGATATTGTACCCTGGCTTGATGTACTTTACTACCTCTCGAAATCCCTGTCTGTCAACGACATTTATCGGCAGCATGTCTGTAGTAACCATGTTACATATCCGCTGGGTAATGCCCTCTGCTTTCGTGGAGTCACATACCCTTCGTCCCAACGTTGTGATGACTGTAGGCTGAGAACCACTCCCTGTTTGTAGCACGGCTGAATGTGACATATTTAGATGGTAATTGAGAGATCATTTGTAATTAAGATGTTTTCTTGTGATTTTTTGCACTTTCATTGTTTCTATGTGTAAATGCTCTGATGCATAGTTGTTTGTTTTGCACATGGTTAGTGCTGTCAAAGTTTTAAAATGTTTCAGTTCATTAAATGAAGCAGTTGTATATGTGTATATGTGTGTTTGTATATGTATGTATACATACACATACATACACACACACACATATATATATATATATATATATATATATATATATATATATATCACGTGATCTTGGGAATACGTCATCTGTTCTGCATCAGAAGAATGTGTTCTTCTGTGGTGGTGTGGGATGTAGTGGCCTACCCCTTGCTGAGAAAAAAAGGACAGTTGCCGCTGCTCTTCCATTTGCGCTAACTGCACAGACACGCTGTATTCCTGCTCAACTCAACTAGTGCCATTTTGTTCTGCTGTTCCAGCCTCACCATCTCCTCAAGACGAGCTGCCTATGAATTGTGGATTAAGAAATAATGCAACCCACACCAATTTCTTGATAGAGTCAGAGTTGCATTTTGAGGCTATTCCAGGACACCACGCTTCATGTTCTTCATAAGTTGGGCATCTTCCTCGAACTAATATGTCGCTGTGTAATAGCTGCAGCATTGGCAGAAGTGACACCATGACATTCTTTCCCAGACAAAAAAGTCATACTCATATTATAATAATTAAAATTACAGGTAAGTACCATTACTGAAACTTAACTTTATGAGGGAATGCTTTGGGAGTTTGAGCTCTTGTTGTCCTTTACAGAGAGCCCTGTTCTTCTTCCAACTCTGTCCAACAACCTGCTATTGCGCAGTTAGTCTACTACCTCTGATTCAAGGGAATTTGTAACCCCCAAATAGAGACTGTGGCCAAGGCAATTAAGCCATAGCCACCCCAAGATGTCCACAATGGCAGACTTGATGTTGGCTGCATTGTCAATTGTGGTACAAGCCAGTTTGCTTTCTGATAGTTTCCTCTGTTCCAGCAATGCTCAGCGTTCCTCAATGAAATTGGTGACTGTGTGGCTCTTGGGGAAAAAGGAGGTTTGGAGGCACTTGGATTGCAATTCCACTCAGTGAAATTGCAATCCAACACCATACATATCACTGGTATGGTGTCATGTAACACTGGACCACGTATCCATTGTTAAAGAGAAGAACTCAGCTCCAATGACCAAACATCCTACTTTCTGCTGGGCAAGTTGTACTGATGGTCCAGTGTTTCTATAAGGTCCTTCAACAATGCCTTTTCCACTGTGTGAAACAGAACCATATATTTGACAATGTAGTGGGAGGTGCATTTATTCCACCTTGTGCTGTTTCTTTTATATTTGACTGTTTTGGCAAACGCTCCTTATATTGTCGATTGAGCATACTGCTCAGGATTATTCAACTCAGTTCAGTTCTTGCTTTGTATTGCCCAAAGTTTGTATAGCTATTCACTTCGAAGTGACTGCTACAAATAAACAGCATTTTAATTCAATTCAATTTTATTTATATAGCGCCAAATCACAAGATACATTTCACAAAAGTTCACACAATGAGCAAACACTAGGCATCAGTGGAGAGAAAAAACTCCCTTTTAACAGGAAGAAATCTCTGACAGAACCAGACAATTTTTGAAAGCTTAGCAGGGATATTACCATCAAAAATGAAAGATATCCATTCTGCTCTTTCTTGCTCATTAGAAGAGAGTCTGTAAAGCGTCTGACACATTAGTCAAATTTTGTGAGTCAGTGCTACACTATGATCGCCATTGGCAGCTGGTAACTGGATCTGCCTACTTTGCCCTCGTATTGTTTTTGACAACCAGCCACAGAGAAGCAATAAACTGAACCTTTCTTCTAAGACATATTGCTCTCAACAGATACAATAGTTCTAAGGGCAGAAGCATTTCAGCTTCTTTTTCTTCAGTTTGAATGTCTATACCCAAGACTGGGAGTAGCTGTTGGGGGAGAGTTCAATGTAGGGCTGCAACGATTCCTCGAGTAACTCGAGTAACTGGATTACAAAAAATGATTGAGGAATTTCCTCTGCCTCGAAGCCTCGTTTGATTACATTTAAAGCTCACGTTTCGCACGGATTCTTTTTAGTGTGATACAACGTGATTACGTCACAGGCTATGACGTAATCACAGGCCCCTACAAAGCGGAAGAAGACGGAAGCGGGCTTTGGGGAACGTGTGCGGACAGTTTAGCTGTACAGGATGGCAGACGCCGGGACCGAAAACAGTGAATACAGCGACAATGAGCAAAACGAAAGTAACAGGAGGAATTGGATAAAACAATGTTTTATCCGATTACTCGATGAATCGATGGAATATTTGATAGAATACTCGATTACCAAAATATTCGATAGCTGCAGCCCTAGTTCAATGCATGGCAAATGTGCTAGTTACGTAACTAAACTCAACTCTTTAAAACCACTTGCTCAGGCTCAGGTAAACATTGAAGCCCTTCTTTCTCAGAAGTGGTTGAAGTGTTTATTGTGACACTTTAGTGATGTTCAGATATGGAAAAGACAAAGGGACACACCACAAAACATCAGAAGTTTGATTTTTCAGTGAATGTCTTCTTTAAACAAACAATATACATATAAAACACAAAGCATGCATACATAAAACAAAGGATATACATACAAAACAAAGTTACACACATAAAGCAGAATATACAATTGAGGACGAAATAATTAGCCCCCCATGAACATTTCATTATTTTATAAGTATCTCCCTTGTGCTTTTAAATAGAGCTTTTCAACAGCTTTTTCAAACATCCTAGTTCTATTTTGGATACATCCATTATTTGATTGAATTGAATCCGCTTAACAATATCACCCAATTGCAAGTGATTACTCCATGCGGGGTTCAGATAGAGACCTTGACAAAATTGCCCTGCTTTGAACCTAGTTGCACTGGTAGTCATCACACCAGCTCTAATGTCAAAGATATAGGAGAAATAGGATAAATGTACGTTTTATCCGATTACTCGGTGAATCGATGGAATATTTGATAGAATACTCCATTTCCAAAATATTTGATTCCTGCAGCCCTAATTATAAGGAAGACAGCATTTTGTGTTACGTTTACAGTAGATCAGGGGTGTCAAACTCAATTGCACCAGAGACCAAAACTCAAAGCACACTTGGTCACGGGCCAAAGAGGATAAACATTTATTGATTACACTAAAAGTAAATGTTTTTTGAACATGAACAGATAGGAATATTATTCCACAATAAATAAACTTAAACTTTATTTAACTTAAAATACTTTGCTCTCTATAAAAATATCTCTTGTCAAAATGATAAAAGTTACAACTATGAACATGCTGTGAAAAAAACATGAAAAAATGAACTTGAAATGCCTTCACTGCATCATACATGTCAGTGATCATGTGGTCACGTCCCTGGAGCTGAAGGTTCAAGGCATTCAGATGAGCTGTTATGTCTGCCAGAAACGCCAACTCACATTTCCACTTCTCATCCCGCAAAACTGTGGAGTCTCTTCCTTTACTGTCCATGAACTGACAAATTTCCTTGTGTAGCTCAAAAACTCTATTGAGAATCTTTCCTTGATTCAGTCAACGCACCTCTGTATGATAAGGAATGTCGGCAAACTCTGACTCTCTATTTTTTGCATAAAAGACTGAAATTGCAGGTGGTGCAAACCTTTAGCTCGGATAGTTTACGGTTTGCTTTACAGTGCTTATTAAATGTTCCATTTTCAACACTTTACCACACAGTGTTTCTTGATGTATGATGCAGTGATATGCTGTCAACTCACCAGTACAGTTCTCCTCCTGCATCTTTACTCGCATCCTCCTCATGAGCCCCCTTTTTTCACCGCACATTGCCGGTGCTCCATCTGTTGTAAGTCCAACAAGTTTGCCCCAGGGCAGTTTCATGTCGGTTACACTTTGACATACATTTTCAAATATGTCTTTTCCTGTCGTTGTCTCGTGCATCAATTTAATGTCCAATATTTCCTCTACATAGGTTACAAGTAATAATTACCCATTTAAAAAAAAAACAAAACAAAAACAGACGCAGGAGAAAAAACTTATTTGTCTCCCCAGCTCACTGCCACCAGTCTCAGTTCTTCTATTTTGACTATGTCCTGGCCAATCAGCTCGTCGTACACGCTGTTGATAGCATCCTGGATATTCCCCCCGGATCGGAGCTCGTGTAACACAGTCAGCGCCACGGTTTTGACTCTGCCATCATCCTCTCGGATCTTGCACACGGTCAGGAGACGTTGGATGGAAGGAATGAAGTGAGGAGTGAAAAGCATCTTCATCAACCCGCGAAAGTTGGTCTGGTAGTAGTCATCTTCCACATCATCCAGACACGGGTGCTGTCTCTGGCTAGGGTGGTTGATCTGACACCCATAGCACTGCTCACGTCGATACTTGTGAAGGGTGATGTTGAGCAGATGGATGACGGCTGATTTTACACCACTGAAGAAAGCCGACGACACCAGCCCGTCGATCTCATCGGCCGTGTTTTCTTCGTCTGCAGGAAAGAGAGTGGGTGAAGAGGGTGTTGCTGAGATGTCCGTGGCTGTGCTGAAGCAGCAGTCGCATGAGATGAGCGCGGATGGAGAGGCCGTACGTTCACTCTCCTCCGGGACTTGGCCAGGGGAAGGAAATGGCGGGGTCGCGGAAGCCAGAGGAGAAACTTCACAGCCGGGTGAAGCCTCCGGTATCGTTGGCAGGCCGGGTGAGGGATGCCAGGCCGGGTGAAAGATGAGGCCTCCGGCTCCTGAGGCATGAGGGTCCATGTGGTGAGGACCCGTCTCTGGCTGTAGCTTCGGTTAAAATCGTCCATGTCTTTCAGTCGGCGGGATGTGCTGGTAGGTCTGCTGTTGTGTCTCCTTTTTAAGTGCTGCAAGGATGAGGGGGCGTGGTTTTAGAAGGAAAGAGTTTTTTTCACCGCCAGTGAAAAAAAAAAGTCTGCTTAGTGAAAGTAAGCAGACTTTCAGTTCTTTCAGAGGGCCAGCCATGGAATCATCACAGAGATCACTCGCTGTCGGAATGCGTGAGCTGCACAGCCCTCCACAGAGAATATTTGTTTTGAGTTCATTCATTGATGATTGCATGTCATGTGTCCTTGCCATGGCATAGGTGAGGAAACGCACGCACCAAGAGAAACAGGATTGCAGATAGACTGAATATGGGGACAGTGCTGGAAATCTATTTAACTCTTTACTTCCTCTGGATTTAATTTAGATTTTATGTGTAAAATGAAAGTGGGTTCCCAAATGTACGCCCTTACTCTCTGTACTCAAACAAGAGAAAAGAGGAATAATTGTGAGGTTCATAAACTAAGATTCTGGTATCTTTGTATACCAGAATTTAAGTCCACGATAAATTCGATTGTATACTGGCTTCATGGGTGCAGATGCCTTATTGGGTCGGACGTCGGTTCACGTAACGTATTGTGTCACTTCCTGTTTCCACAGGTGTTACGCTGTGTGTTTCTCCTGCACTCTACTGCTGGAAAACTTAATCTAAATTCACAATCTAGTCTTTGAACTAGCATTTGTTCTGTTAATAGTTTATTGCCTTAAGCTTTTGTTAACGACACCTTCGCTTAACTCACGTAGATTCACACTCTGTGGTCTTCCTAGCTTAACAGTTAGGTTAGCAGCGATGGCTTCTCTCTCTCCTTCTCCCTCTCCTGCTCTCTCTTGTGTTGTGTGCCACATGTTTAGTTACTCCTCTGCCTCCTTTAGCGATAACGGTACTTGTAATAGATGTAGCTTGTTTGCCAGGATGGAGGCGAGACTTTGCAAGTTAGAAACCCGGCTCCGCACCATAGAAGCGGTGCGGACCACATAGCGGTAGCATTAGCTCCCCCAGCAGCTCCCATGCAGCCGGGAGATCAACAGGCTAGCTGGGTGACTATCCGTAATAAGAGGTGTAGTGCTAAACAGAAAAGCCTGGTTCACCACCAACCACTTCACACTTCCAACAAGTTTTCCCCACTCAGCGACACACAGGCTGAGAAGCAAACTCTGCTCATTGGTGACTCTGTTTTAAGGAATGTGAAAGTAGCGACGCCAGCGACCATTGTCAGGTGTTTTCCCGGGGCCAGAGCGGGCGACATAGAGTCCTATCTGAAACTGCTGGCTAAAGATAATCGTAAATTCAGCAAAGTTACCATTCATGTTGGCAGTAATGACACCCGATTACGCCAATCGGAGGTCACAAAGATTAATGTTAAATCTGTGTGTAGGTACGCTAAGTCAATGTCGGACACTGTAATTTTCTCTGGACCTCTTCCTAATGTGACCAGTGATGACATGTATAGCCGCATGTCGTCATTCAATCGCTGGCTGTCTCGGTGGTGTCCAGAAAACAACATTACTTTCATAGATAACTGTGAAATATCCTTCGGGGGAAAACCTGTTCTCATGCGGAGAGATGGTGTCCATCCCACTTTGGATGGAGCCGCTCTCTTATCTAGAAATATAGCAAAGTTTATTACAACTCCAACACCATGACAGTGCAGAGGTGAGACCAGACAGAGTTGCAGTCTTACACGCTCCTCTGTGCTTCTTTTCGAGCAGTCACCTCCTCAAAAGCCCATAGAGACTGTGTTTGTCCCCCAGGCGACAAAAATAAATAAATCGGCAAAATTAAATAAATCAGCATTTAACAGAAGAGGAGTTAGTCAGTCCAATCTAATACTAATCAACACCAATAATAAAACAGAATCATACAATAGCACATTTAAATGTGGACTATTAAATATAAGATCACTCTCCTCAAAATCAGTTTTAATTAATGATCTAATCATTGATAAACATATTGATTTAATATGCTTAACTGAGACTTGGTTACATGAAGAAGAATATGTTAGTTTAAATGAGTCAACACCACCCACACATTCTAACACTCATGTTCCCAGAAGCTCAGGCCGTGGAGGAGGAGCCATTTTTAATACTGGTCTATTAATTAACCCCAAGCCCAAACCGGAATACTTATCTTTTGAAAGTCTTATCCTCAGTCTATCTAATCCTAGTTTAAAATCACAGAAACCGGTTCTGATAGTCACTGTTTATCGTCCACCTGCACCTTATTCAGAGTTTCTGTCAGAGTTTTCCGAATTCTTAACAGAGTTAGTGCTAAGGACAGATAAAATCATAATTGTGGGGGATTTCAACATCCATGTAGATGTTGAAAGTGACAGTCTTAATTCTGCATTTAATTCACTGTTAGAGTCAATTGGTTTCACTCAGCATGTGAATAAACCCACTCACTGCCTTAATCACACCCTTGATCTTGTGCTCACTTATGGCATAGATATAGAAAACTTGAATATTTCTCCCCAAAACCCCCTCTTAACTGACAATTATTTAATCACATTTAATTGCACAATAACTATCTACACTCTTAAAACTGCTGGGTTGAAACTAACCCAAATTGGGTGAAATTGCTAACCCAGTGCTGGGTCCAAAAGGGACCGAGCCAATGCTGGGTTATTTATACCCAGCGCATTGGGTTGAAGATTTTGACTCAACAATGGGTAAAAACTACTCATGCTGATGAGTTAAATCTACCAAGAAATGGGTTACGAGGTTATCAGTATAGCTGCAGTTAAAAACAATACTAATTTAATTACCAACATGTTACATTTGATTTACTTCAACTTCAGTAGACTGTAATTAAGATATAAAGAGAGATATAAATTACTGTTAAATGATGAAACAACAAAATACTCTTCCAAGCTTTGTTTTATTGGAAATGTAAAACTAAAACAAATAGTAACAACAACAACCTGGGAGACCAAAGATTATTAAAAAGTTTTGAATTCATATGTTGATCATAAATCCTAAAACGTATCATCCAACAAAATTCATATTTGATCTTAATCTACAATGCTACAATATCAATCACCAACACTTGGTCATCTGAGCAGTTGTATTTCATGCAAAGAATCCTTTCAGCAATTGTTGAAAGGATTCTTAAAACAGATTTATAAAAACAGATTCTTAAAACAGATTAATAAAACAGATTAATCTATTTTATTTTAGGCATCTTGTTGATTGGGGTAAGCATTTAAATTTTACTTTAAATAATTGCCTTGAAGTTGTGACAAAAAAATACTCATCCAACCTGGATGATTCACTCCTTCAGGTCACAAAATGGAGGCCAGGTAATACAAGGTGAAAATGGTTTCAAGGTTATTTGCCACACAACGACATGTGTTGTTATGAGTAAATCAAATTGATAGCCGGTTTATTATATTTATAACAGGTCAAAGTCTCTTTGGACTCATCAACTAAAATGCCAGCTGCAGGTCTCCTTATGAATCTTTTTAAACTTGTTCTGACAGTCTAAACCACTTAATAGGAAAACTGAAGGCTGAACGTCATTCACGTAAACTCCTTGCTGATTCTTTTAAACATACATAACATGAAAACTTTAACTTGAATGGAATGGTCCCTCACTTAAAAACACCAGAACTTTCTAGCATTCTAGCATTGCATTCAGTTGTGCTCTCATGAGTTTCACAACGTTTGAAACATCTCCTGGCATTTCAAAAACAACTGACTGAATGAATTCCCAAATTTGAGTGCATGCTTTTGGGTAGACAAGATCAAACACAAAGTATGCCTTGAAGCATACGTCAACAGCTCCAATAAGTGATGGCTGCTCCAAAGCAATCCCATTTATGATCACAAAAGCTTGGGAAAACTCACGCTCCTCCCCCAGCATCAGAACATGTGCACAATCTGTAGGTGCCCTTGAAAGGTACTCCACCATGTTAGTTCCGGGCTGAGGAAAAAAAAAAAAACACAAGACAAAATTGATACAAGTTATTAAAGCAGGCTAGGTTTAGCTATATTTTCAGCAGATTAACTGCAGGACTGAGGGGTTCTGTAGCTTTGTTCCACTGTCATTTGTCTCAATCCACCTCTGTCAATACAGATTTCCTTTATTCTAGAAAAAAGTAAGCAAATACAAAGAGGACCTTCTTATAATGGAAACTGAAAAAAAGTGTCGTATACCACAGTTTCTCAAACAAAACACAGTATTATATTTAAAAAAATGACTGCACTGGTCGTAATGTACACTTTACTCAATTTAATCTCACAAACAACAATATTGAGTCTCAGTTAATGTGGATCAGTGTGTTTAGTGTCCTCAAAGTGCATTTTGTATAAGAGCTATAATATGGCTGTTGGAAAATCTGAAATACCATATGTACTGGACTGGTCTGATATGCCTTCTGTGCAATACATGTACAGTATACTCTTTAAAATGGCATATATATATTTTAAACCAATCATTTATGAATTCACTATTTTTATTCTCATGTAACCTGTATAGTGTACAATCTTGAGAGAGAGAGAGAGAGAGAGAGAGAGAGAGAGAGAGAGAGAGGTACACTGCTTCTGGAGTTTCACAAATTGAAAGAAATATATAGACAACATGACCCCAAAACTCTAATGGATTGCACCAAGGATTTGTGAACCATCCCATCCCTACCCCTAACTCACCGACCGGACATCAATGAAGGCTGTTCGACTCTCCAAGCTGCTGGGCCGGAACACTCTCCTTCCAACTTTGTACGGTGCAGCTGGGAGCAGGACAGGGAGCATCAGCAAGGCAATATCCCCTTCTTTGGCTGTTAAATTAAAATATCAGTAAAATGTTACATAAAATATTTAAAATTATTATTTCAAGTTAGATTTCGAATATTTATTCACTGGATCCATAGGGGTCTATGCAAACTATAGCACATGACAAACTAGGTGTTATAGAATGCTACAGATGGAAAAAAGATGATTATGAAGGTGTAAATGTTCTGTCCTATGGAAAGTTAGCACGAATGGACAAAATATATGGCCATATGTTAATAACTCTGCCAATGACAAAATCAATAAATTAAAAAAATCTGATTACCTGTAATCTGTAAATCTAGATTGGTGTCAGCAGGAGAAATCTTGAGAAATCTACGTACAGGAGAAAACACAGACCTAAGATGATAGATGTTAAATAAACTATCATTGATTGTTTACAATTTCTTCTGAGGAGGAAACCTCACCATGCCTGGAGTGTCCACTAAGCGAGGAAACTCAGCAATGATCTGAGGAATTGGCACCGTGCCATTTGAACGGATCCACTGTGCCCTGTGGATGGCAGTGTCATGCATGTACTGGACTACCTGGGATTGGGGCCAGATATTATTTTTTAGCCACTCTTTCATCTGGATGGCCTGCTCTCCAGTTATCGGGGATTCTGCAATATGTGACAAATTAGTGATTTATAAGGACCTGCAAGACAGACACAACCTTAAAGTGTGAAATTTGAGTGAGACAAGTTTAGTTTGTTGCAAACTGGACAATGTGCTGTATTTCACATTTATTACAGATAAGGATGTGCCCTCTTTCTGTACCTGGCACAAGGGTCTGTGTTTCTTTTTGAGGCACCTCTGCTGAATTTTTCTGCTTGCCACATCGGCGCCTTTTCCGTACATTGCGAAGGCGCTCCTCCAAAAACCCTGTTGCTGGTTTGTGATTCCTCCCAGGTGTGAACCATGCATCCTTAAGATTACAAAGTTAGAAAAACAAGTGTTTACATATGAGAATAAGAGAACTAGCAACAAATAAGAAATAAAGATCAACTGACTGCTACATGCTGTCCTGCAAAATAATCTTAAACAAGCATTGTTTGAGCTGCGACAGAGAAGGTGAGGTGAATATTTTTTGATGGTGAATAGTTAGTTCCTTAGTTAGATATTGCTTTATTTAGTGCTGTAAGGAAATTACTCACAAAGCCTGTCCCCAGACAGTCTCTCAGGCATGGAAACTGATCCACTATTGCAGACGCCAACATTGTCTTCGTACCTGAAGTGGGACTAAATAACAAAATGAATTTTATCATCATTTGTTGACACTGTCAAACAACAATTATACAGCTGAATATTCTGTGTGACAAACACTTACTTCTCACCAAAGTGTTCCATCAGGTGCGATACAAGAATTCGGACCATGCATCTTCTTTCGTTGAGAGAAATGTGTGGTTTTCTTCAAGACTGCTAACCAAGCATTTCCCATCATTTGTCTTGTTTAATATCTCACGGATATTCTGGAAAAGCAAGGAATTATTTAAGGAATACAAATGCAAGAAATTAACTATATTAGTTTAATGTAAACAAAATGGATATAAGATGATTTTAACCCTGCCTTAAATCAACATGCAGCTATGCTTGTTTATAGGATTCTTACATTCTTACACATGCTTACAGAGAACAGATTAACTTACAAATTGTGCTTGTTGCTCCACAAATACAATTTGCTGCACTGCAGGCAACTCTTGGGCAGAAACTCCAACAGCTGACACTGGTTGGGGGCATGAATTCTTTAAAAAGTGAAGATCCAGACATGGTGTGAAGTAGTTAAATGATTCAACAAAATGATAAAGTGTCATGATGGAAAAAATACAGATTCACTGGGAATACTTACAAGACATACTCAAAACATGACTGATGGATCTCTCCCCATAGCACTAATATTCTTAAGTTGCATTACTTAAATGAATTGCATTAAATGAGGTACACTGTCACAAGTCTGGACAAACAGCATCTAAACACTACATTATAACAATATTTACATCTATATACATTATGACCTATTCCCAGTCTGTTTAAAATACCCTATACCTCATGGAAACATAATGGTTGTCATCATTCCCCTTGTGTGACTTAACTACATGGAGGGGGTGACAGTCACAGATGCAACCAATGTCAATTGCCTGGATTTCTGTTGTTAGACACACAGTGAAGGCAAAGACATGCCTCGCAAAGCCTGTTGTCTCCCATTTTCGCATAATCAGTTTGACCACTGAATTCACTAACACAATCCTCTGAATGGTACCAAACTGCGGCTCACCATCAAGAGAGTGTGTAAGCAAAAGTGTCATGCCTGGCCTATACCTGCTTCCTTTGTACACTATCCAGTCTGACAGATACACTTCTGTGAAAACGGCAACTCCATCAAAACCACTTTTCACCTCCTCAAAGTTATCTATGGTACCAAGGAGTGACGTGCATCCTTGTCCAACTTCAAAATCGTGATTAAACATTTGGCCAGAGAGTAGAGTGTAGCACATCATCATCTGATGTCTATAGGCCTGCGTTTTACAAATGTTCTTAAAGTTGCAGGTCACATGGCTCACCTGTTTAAAAAATCCATGTTTTGCCTCAAAACGCATGGACCAAAAGTGAACCAGAGGCCCAAGCTTTCTGATGGCACGAGGGTAATGCAGCATGAAATGGTGTTTTGGCTTCAAGTGTCTGGGTAAAGTTCAGCATATAGACAATGATGTTCCTCAATGAGATAACCCAAAAAGATAACTGCACCTTGTGTCAGTGCAGGAGAAAAGATCAACTCCATGCAGCTAAGTAATGAAAGGAGCAGTTCCCAGTGTTGGTTCCCCTCAGGCACCAAATCCCCTATCATTAGAGGCAGCAATCTTAGTAGGCACCAGGTCTGTGATGCACTTTGCCAAAGAGCTCCATCGGGATTTTTCAAGTCCTGGGGTTTTATCGCAGATGGTTTGTTGTGAACATCACAGAACCCATAATCAAAGCTGGTCAGTCTATAATTAAGCTGTTCAAGTGTGAAAAGTTTCTGTTCAATCAGTGAATTAATGACAAGCTTAAGTTCGTAACCACCAATGCCCTCAAGGATGTCATGCATGATGTCAGGAGCAACATTGTCAGTCACATGATAGAATTTCAACTGGTTGAGGGAACTGTCTCTTTTGATGCCAGTTTCACTTTGGTTGTTTACAAGAAGATCTGAGTTGTAGTTGACTTTATCACGAATCAATGCAGAATCCTCTGCAGTCTGAACCTTGAGAACCTCTCTTTGTACCCGACACCATTGGCACACACTCCTTGCAGCAAAGCTTTCTGTGTAACCTAGGATGCTGTTAAGTCCAAGGTTATCTCCACAGACCTGTGCTACACCAGCCCTTACAATACCTTTGAAATGAGTGGTGTTAATCTGAATACCTTCCTCTTCCAGTTCCCTGATGTTGCTCACAATTGGGTCAAGAATTGCGTTCATGCCATACGTCTTAACGTCATCAGTTTTGTAAACTGCCAACAAGAAGTGAGACTTGAGACTTGAATGATACTCTGGTGGCAAACACTTAATAGTATAATAGATGAACCCAAGCTTGTGGACTGAAGTTTTTGAGCCAAGGGAATGAACCATCTCACAGTCATCACAGTAAAGAAGTAATGGAACAGAGAACTCTTCAGAGAAAAGTGTATTAGTCTGGAAGGCTGCACCATCTCTAAAATCCTCAAGGGCTGTACTTTGCTGTTTTTGCCACTCACTTATTTTCTCCATTGTCCCTGGACTTTCCAAGATGAGCTTAAGCATTTTTTTCAAGGGCACATACTGGAAAGTGTCCTGAATTGCTACTTGTCTTACAGTACCTGTATCCTTGTTAGTTACTTGTGTGTAGGAAAAGCCAGGGAGAGGTACTGCCTCTGGCTGTACAAAGAATCCAGAATCTGTGAAGTATTTCATTTGTTTGTATTCAGATTCAAAGCCCTGGAATGGTTCAGCAGCTAAATCAAACTGCTGTAGCAGTTCTTCACATTGAGTTTCAGACTGTCCTATACCTCTTAAAAAAGAGGCTGTTTTTCTTTTCAAACTATCAACTATATCTTTGACCAGACTGGATGTGTGTTCAACAACATCTCTGATCGCACTAAATGTCTGTGAGGGCTTAGACTTCAGGCGAGCTAAGAAGAGTGCAACTCTGTCTTTTATGCTGCCCTCCTCTAACTCATCCATTGCCTCTGATGTGTCATTGCATTCCAGCTCATCAGAAATACTGCACTGTGGTTCTTCTGACCTATCAGGACAATTAGCTGAAGAGCTTTCTCTCGTTGTTGCAATGTCAAACTCGATAGCATGACTTAACAAATGTCTCCTGAATGATCTTATGTGGTTAAATGAACGCTGACACCCAACTTGAGCACACTGAAAAAATGTTGATGTAGAGTATACATTATGCATTACCCTCAGGTGGCTGAAAAATTTTCTAACATCCTTGCCTGTAGACTTTTTACACTTGAAGCACACATAACCCATTATGTCGAGATCTGTGACTCAAGGCGTACCTCCAGCAATTTTTTTAAGTTATGCTGAAACTTAAGTCGTGGCCCAACAAGGGGGATGAGGGAGGCCAAGCTGTTTTCATCCAGCAGAATGAAGGACTCTTTGTCTATCTGCTGAGCTGCAAGACACAACATGACATACACCGAAATGTGTAGAAATTTAGCCATACTACTTTCAGAATCTATATTCATTTGATACTGAACAAAAGAAGCAAAGAAAGAATATAGCAATATCTAAATATATATATCAATATATATCAAATGAGTTGAAAAATTAATAGAAAATATAGTCAAGACATTGACATGGTTAGATTGAACCCACAAATGTGATGCTCCAGATACTCAACTAGCTCAAAGGAAGGTCACTTTTATAGCTTCTCTAAGCAGCTAAACTCTTTACAAGGGTTTTCTAATCATCCATTAGCCTTCTAACGCAATTAGCAAACACAATGTACCATTAGAACACTGGAGTGATGGTTGCTGGAAATGGGCCTCTATACACCTATGTAGATATTGCATTAAAAACCAGACGTTTGCAGCTAGAAGAGTCATTTACCACATTAACAATGTATAGAACTTTTGAACGGTAGTGTATTTCTCTCTCTATATATATAAAATAGAATGAAAATGAATTACATAGAAATTATGCTGAGGCTGCTGCCCCTCGACCCCAATCCCTGATAAGTGGTAAAGCATGGATGGATGGATGGCATTAGTTCATAAAGTCAATAAAAAGTCATTAATTGATTTGTGTTGAACATTATTACATACCTTCAAAAGTTGGGCTAAACTCTGCCAGGTTCCACTCGTTAAGCTTCTTATGGACAAATTCATCCATCTTTCAAAATGAAAACAAACATTTTTAGTGCCACATATAAATAAGCATATGTAAAACACCAAACAAAAGCTTTATGTACACAGTAACCATATCACAAGTAACAAATAATTTCAAGCAAGCTCTGGTCTGAGGTACTGTGAGGAAAACTACCAGGAGGACTTTCAGTGGGAGGAAGAAGTGAGATGTTACTGCAACGTGCGACAATAAATAGTTAAAATCATACAGACCAACGAGCCTAAATATAAATTGCCCCACTATTGTCCATAGACAGACGATATTGTTGCACAGGCTAGCGGAACACACAGTAGCAGGATGATTCAATGTTGAGGCAATATAAATTTAATAACGACACACTCCTTGCTCGAGTGGGATGTCACGCAGCGCAGCCAAAACAGCACCACCACTAGCTCATACGCACAGCAGTGAGTAAACACAATTTAATTAAATTAAGCTCACATAAACGTATTAATGAGGATAATAGGAGCTAAAGGAATTGCAAGTTACTGAAATTACAGCGTCAGCACACATCCATACTCAAACTAACCGGAACGAATAAGCAGCCGGCGTAATATTCGTACTAACGTTAAAGAGCCAAGCAAACGCAAGATTTCAACCTTGTACGCCCAGACGAGTGCTTAATACGGCACTCACCTACTTCATTTGAAACTCACTCCTTTCGTTTTACCATCGACAGGCGCGCGCGCGCACACACACACACGCACGCACCCACACAGATACACACCACCTAAATACAACAACGTATACTTTAAAAAGTGTCAGAAAACAATTATGTTAATACATCAGGTGAAAATAACAAGCTAGCGAGCAAGTTAGCTAGCGAACAACACGTAAAAAACCCCCTCGAGTCGGCAAGTGAGGTGAAGTGAGCTAATACTATGATTTTTAAGAAATACCTACGACACAACTATTTGGCTACCACATTAAGCTTTCAAATGCATATCTTGTTGCCTAATATCTTAAGTTTTTCTTAATATTTTCTACTTACCTCATTCACTGTAGCTGGAGAAGGAGTTGCAGTGTCCAAGATGGCGATCAGCATTATCCCTTCAGCCCGCCCAGGTCAAATCTTCAACCCAATCTGCTGGGTCAAAATAATTAACCCAAGCTTGGGTAAAAGTAACCCAATCTGCTCAAAATCCACAGTTACCAAGCCAGTGGGTTAGGAAAACAACCCAGCATTTTTTAGTGTGTACAATATTAAGAAAAAATACCACTACAGTCGATGCCTGTCTGATAATAACATTAATACTTTCAAAGAGACAGTGCAGCCGTTATTTAACTCCGTGTCAGTCCACCTGAAGTTAACAGTTATGATTTTACACCCACTTTCATTGATAATCTTGTTGATAATGCAGCAGCTTCACTGCGTACTACATTAGATACTGTTGCCCCCCTCAAAAAGAAAGTGATGAATCAGAGGAGAGAAGCACCATGGTTTAACTCCCATACTCGCTCTCTTAAACAGGCTTTACCTAGATTAGAAAGAAAATGGCGTTCCACTAATTGAGAAGAATCTCATGTAGCCTGGAAAAATGGTCTTGTAGCTTATTAAAAAGCCCTTCATAAAGCTAAAGCTGCCTATTATTCTTCTTTAATTGAAGAAAACAAAAACAATCCAAAGTTTCTGTTCAGCACTGTAGCCAGGCTGACACAGAGTCACTGCTCTACTGAGCCGTCTATTCCCTTAACACTGAGCAGTGACGACTTCATGAATTTCTTTGAGAATAAAATAACATCAATAAGAGAAAAAATTGACCATCTCCTCTCTTCTAGTGGTAATGAGACAAATTCTAGCACAATAACCTTAGAAGCACCAGACATACAGTTACACAGTTTCTCCCCTATAGATCTCCCAGAATTAACATCACTAGTATCCTCATCAAAACCGTCAACCTGTCAGTTAGATCCCATCCCCATCAAACTGTTTAAAAATGTTCTTCCATTAATTAATCGCTCCATATTAAATCAAATTAATCTTTCCTTATTAACTGGATATGTACCCCAAGCTTTTAAAGTTGCAGTTATTAAGCCCCTTCTTAAAAAAGCTACCCTCGACCCAGAGGTTTTAGCCAATTATCGCCCAATATCAAACCTTCCTTTCATTTCTAAAATACTAGAAAAGGCAGTTGCGAATCAGTTATGTGAATATCTACATAGTAACAGGCTGTTTGAAGATTT
>JAFBJR010000788.1:195931-243933 GCA_016785285.1 Brachirus orientalis | reverse complement strand
AGATTTCTTCCTGTTAAAAGGGAGTTTTTTCTCTCCATTGATGCCTAGTGTTTGCTCATTGTGTGAACTGTTGGGTTTCTTTTCTCTCTGTAATATTGTAAAGGTTTTAGCCTTACTATGTACAGTGCCTTGAGGGTTTTGGCCTTACTATGTACAGTGCCTTGAGATAATGTATGTTGTGATTTGGCGCTATACAAATAAAATTTAATTGAAAATTGAATTGAATTGATCGCTGCCTGATTTTGTAATAATCTTTTTTGTCTATGTTTAATGTGGCTATGTGCTGTTAATAATAATAAACTACATTACTTCACCAGATGATTGTACTTTCATGAGTCCGCACCGTGACACAATTTTTATTTATTATTGTAGCACGCATGCCATACTCAACTAATCAAAGGTGTGAATGTAATAAAGACAGTAGAGATTTTTGTTGAAACGTTGAAAGTAAGTAAAAAGAAAAAAAAATCAGGAATCACCTCACTGTTCATTTACTGCACCTGATATTTGTAACCACTATGACCCACTGTTGCAATTCATAATTAAAAATAGAAAAAAAATACAACAGCAAAAATAGTTAGAACTATAATTTCCGATAATGTGACTAAAAGAAAGTAATTCATTTTTATTAAAATTACATGGACAGTATGAAGGTCCAGACAATTTTATTTTCTAATCTGCCCTCCTTTGTTCCTGATAACCAGACTTATGACATTTGATAAACCTGTAGTAAGTCTGTGCTATTACTCGGCTAATTGAACCTTCACACTCTGCTCTTACTGGTGCAATGTGCAATGTGTGGGGTTAGGGGGAGATGGCACCATGTGATTGGCTAACCAGTAGCAGTCTATGTCTGGCCAATAAGACATCACATCAACGTGACATCACTGTGTTCACGCCGCTGCATGAATGAATGGCTTGAAAGTTGCCAAGCTCTCAAAATCCCTCTTCACTGATAAATAGCCAAGTCTAATAGGTAATTTGGTGACATACTGTACGATGAAGGCAAGCAATTTCTACATGGCTCCACGGACCCTGAGACCAAAATGTCTGTTATCAGGTATGAGGTAACCTTCCCTTGGTTTTAGAATTGAGTCGGATGCTACTGTATGTTATGTTAAACTTCGGGTTGTGATGCAATTGTAATTGTATTTTGGATCCTTTTAGGCAAAGCAGCCCTTGCAGCAGAGGCCACAGATCTCTGCTGGTACGATGCCAGAGGCAAGGACCAAAGTACGCCTCATCCAAAAAAAAAAAAAAAAGGGTTACGTTTTTTTCTCTTTTTTTTTTTATTTTACTTTTCTTACTAAGCTGAGAATATAATAAATAATATCACTAGCCCATTTGAATTGCACTGAATTGAATGATTTGTTTATTTACTGTATGTATTTATTATTTTCCAGTATAGGCTACCCCAATCTCCTCATACAGTGGCAGTTTCTCTGGTGTTGTGGATTCTACAAAGCAGAGGTCAGGCATCTCAAAAAAGGAGATTGCTGAGATGGAGACAACAATGCGGCCACTACAACTACTTCACTGAACTAAAGGAAGGGCTGGACAGCATCACCCAGCATCTAAACCAGATGCAAGAAGCTGTTCAAGAGATGGAGGAACATCTCCAGTGGCTAGAAAATCCCCCTCCGGAATCATCGCTGGCTGCCACTTTCACATGTCAGACGTCACCTTGCTTTCAACACAGATATGGACCCACAGCTTATCCCCCCAGCACCAGCCTCTGCAGGACAGACCCCAAATCGTTCAGTCCTTGCAAGCCCAAGGACCTCGGCTCCAACAACTACCTTGCCAGACATCATGCTGAGAGCCCTTTCTTCTGAGCTGGAGGAGGACTTCCACAAGCAGTGGACAGCATCAGCCAGATGTTTACGCATTGAACGTCTTCATAGTTGTTACACCGTTTGGAGAGTATCAGCGCTGGGGGAAGACTGTAAATTGGAGTGGCTCCAGTAGAAAAGCGTCATTGCCACAGAACCTTAAAAAAAACATCCATCACTTCACATCTCCGTGCTTTGCTGATCTGTCTGTGAACCAGTGGCAACGAATCCACAGCAGGATAAAGGAAAGACCAAGGAGCCCCCAAAAGGTAGACCCTGAAGTGCAGCACCTTGGTTTCTGTTGATTTTTCAACCCATTTTTTAAATTTAAAAAAGGGATCTACCACGAGCCAAGAACCCCAAAAAAGTCGATCCTGAGGCACCTTGGCATTTGTTTATTTTTTTCTTTCTTTTTATTTTTTCAACGTTTTCTTTTTCACTTGCACTAATACTGTTTGCACCTTCAATAAAAATGCACGAATCTCTACTGTCTTTATAGCGTTATTGAAAATTACCTTTTATTTGATTACATTTGAGCATGGTGTGTGTGTTACAATAAGAATAAATAAAGATTGTGTCATGGTGAGGACGCATGACATCTGAGGGCGCAATCATCTGGTGAAGTAATGTTGTTTTATTGTTATTATTATTATTATTATTATTATTGTTATAACCAATGGGACAACCAGGTCCCATTGAGAGAGACCTGGCCAAGAATAGTTACAAAACAAACAGTTTCAGCACATTGTCACATTAAACATAGACAAAAAAGATACTAATAAACAATTGAATTAACAAAAGGTAGCGACTGAATAAAACATTTTCACCCATGAAGCCCGGATACAATGGGATTTATCATGGACTTACATTTAGAGATGCCACAATCTCAAATGGATTTCCAGCACTGTCATCACATTCAGTCCATCTGCAATCCTGTTTCTCTTGGTGCGTGCCTTTCCTCACCTGTGCCATGGCGAGGACACATGACGCGCAATCATCAATGAATGAACTCAAAACGAACATTCTCTGTGGGGGAGCTGTGCAGCTCACACATCCCGACAGCAATCTAATCTGTGTGATGATGCCACATTCCTGTGAAATAATCATTGGACTTTACTAAAACTTATTCCAAAAGGCTTTCAATCACCTGTAATTCTTCCTCTCTAAATGTAAATTTACAACTATCAAATTGTGATCAAATATTCAAAAGGAGGCATTATTACTAGTGTTCTCAGATAGTGTGAGATCACTGAAATGCATTGTCTGGACTAAGTCATTTCATGCTTGAGAAAGG
Source organism: Brachirus orientalis (assembly GCA_016785285.1). NCBI lineage: Eukaryota > Metazoa > Chordata > Actinopteri > Pleuronectiformes > Soleidae > Brachirus > Brachirus orientalis. Next base: position 240,807 of record JAFBJR010000788.1, on the reverse strand, counting down.
CTCATTGTTGGAATAGAAAGTCTCCTTCAAACACATTCCCACACACGCTGCGGGATTAGTGAAAATTAAATTAAAATGTCAAAAAGCCACTTTTTTCATTTCACATGACAATTAAAAAAAAAAAAAAACAGCATTGTTGCAATGAGTACAGAGCTTCAAGGTCCCATATTAGTTCACCAGCTGCGCCTGATGAAAAATAGGAGTGAATCTGAGCTCTTTCTAGATATGCATGTATTTGGCATTATTTATGCCACCTGACCAAAACCTCAATTAATTTATACATGTTCATTTGTTTGGTGATGCCAGCAGAGTCTGGATAAAACAGTGACCAGTGCATCTCCAGTAGGTCGGCGTGTTATAATCTTGCGGTACATGTTTGTATGTTACCGCGGTCCTATAGATTTCGGTGCCTAAAGGAAAACCATTGTCGATCAGTAAAAATGACTGTGGGTTATGTGAGCTCTGTGAGAAAAGTGCCATCTCCTGGTCATACCCTGTAATTCAACAAATAGGTTTATGATAAAAAATAGACACGCCCAAAAGAAGGAGGTGACTTACCCCAGCCAATGAAACTCTGCTGCTGGAACTTGGCTGGGAGTCGGCTGGGGAGTGGAATGGCTCCTACTGTATAACAGTTGTTTAGATGGGACAGTTCTGCATCAGTTATGTCATTTATGGATCTATGGTGCCATTCTTACAAGCAGCAACAGATATGGTTGATAAGAAATTATACTGATATCAACTTAATCATAGCATAATAATAATGACAATAATACTACTCATGATAATAGCATTGAAACTGGATCTGGATCCTGCAACCGACAGAAAGAGAGAGGACAGGAAGGAAAGGCAGACTTGGGAGAGACGGAACAAGGTTAATAACATGTAATAAAGTTATATTCATACCCTGAGTGTGAGAGAGTGAGTGTGAGTGCACCACAGAAAATCCCCCAGCAGTCTAGGTCTGTACCCAGCTAACAATTTCTGGTTTCCAGAACATTCTGGCACACTTGAAAGGATTTAAAAAGTTTTATTTCAACATAAACATTTATGTTAAAGTACAAAAAGAAACACTTATTTATAAACACATTTAAATTAAAAATAACAAACAGTTGTAGCAGCTGCTGTACATTATTTTTATTACACTGGTTGAAGTGGCAAGATTTGCTAATACTCTTCTGTTGAACATTTAATGCTTTTTCAAATGACACAGAAAAAAGCCCATATTAAACTCACCATTGATAACATCAGACAGATAATTCATCTACACATATAAATCATTTAATAAACATACAAACATCTCCGTGTCCTTGGCAGTGATAGAACCACTAGTCTAATGCTAAATAGCACTCGTGAGTGAAATAACTCCAGTTTTAAAGGGGACATTCATGGGAAAATCAAATCTCTGATGTTTTTTGGTGTGTCCCCGTGTGCCCCCCCGCCCTGTCCCCCCCCCCCCCCCCCCCCCCCCCCCCCACATCTAAACATCACTAAAGTATCACAATAAACACTTCAGCCACTTTTGAGAAAAAGGGGCTTCTCTGTCCACCTGTGCTCAAGCAAGCGGTTTTGAAAAGTTTAGTTTAGTTATGTAACTAGCACATTTGCATGAACATTCAACCTGAAGAAGAAGAAGCTGAATCGCTTCCGCCATTAGAACTATTGTGAGCAGCATGTCTCAGAAGAAAGGTTCACTTCATTGTTGCTCTGTTGCTGGTTGTCAAAAACAACACCAGATGCTTTATAGATTCCCTTCCAATGAGGAAAGAATAGCAGAGTGGATATGTTTCATTTCTGATAGTAATGTCCCTGCTAAACTTCCTGAAATGCTGTTGAATTGAATGGTTCTGTGGCTTGACCATAATCATCTGGATCAACCACCACTGGTCTACGCTACTGCCAGCCTCACATCATGCAGATTTTTAATTTGTTCATCTGGATTGTGCTATGTCTGACTCTCATGGACGCCTTCTCCAAGTCCATAAACCACATGTAGACTAGTTGGGCAAATGCCCATGCACCCTCTAGGACCCTGCCAAGAGTGTAGAGCTGGTCCACTGTTCCATGACCAGGAAGAAAACCACACTGCTCCTTCTGAATCTGAGTCTATCCGATGGACCCCTGAAAAGACCTTACCAGGGAGGCTGAGGAGTGTGATTCCCCTGTAGTTTGAACACACCTCCGGTCCCCCTTTTTAAAGAGGGGGACCACCACCCCAGTCTGTCAATCCAGAGGCACTGCCCCTGATGTCCACGCGATGTTGCAGAGGCATGTCAGCCAAGACAGCCCAATATCCAGAGCCTTGAGGAACTCTGGACGGATCTCATCCACCCACAGGCCCTGCCAATGAGGATCTTCTTTACCACTTCGGTAACCTCAGCCTCAGAGATAGGAGAGCCCACCTCTGAGTCTGCAGACTCTGCTTATTCACAGAAAGACATGTTGGTGGGATTGAGGAGGTCTTCGAGGTACTCTCACCACCATCCACAACATCCCGGGTCGAGGTCAGCAGCACTCCATCTCCACTGTACACGGTGTTGACTTTGCACTGCTTCCCCCTCCTGAGACACCGGATGGTTGACCACAATCTCCTTAAAGCTGTATGGATGCGTTCCACTTGGCCTGCCATCAAAACTCAGCAAAACTCGGAGGCCGTTAACAGTACAGTACCAGTAAAAGACAGTAACGACCGAGAACGCACCTCCAAGCTGCAGCAATGTAAACTTCCATAGAACAAAACATGGCAGGCCAACCATGATGCAACATGGTGTGATGACATAATCCCATTCTGTATAAAAATATAAAATGCTTTCTAGTTGTTAGAAGAAAAACGTAGTACATGTAAAATGTGCTTTGGCCATCCAGAGGGGTCCACTCCATCAATTTTTGTCTGGTGAAGTTTGGTATATTTAGAAATAACACATAAGATTATATGTTGGCAGATCTAAACTAAAGGAAATATTCTCTGAACATGTAATAAGATCAAACAAACCCCAATGCCCTATGGCACCCCATTACAAATATGCTTAACATGAAAACTTCAATACACTAAGAACATTTGGCACTGAATGTGTAAGAGGTTCAAACAGACTGAAAAACCAGGTTTGGACTGGGGCTAGCACAATGAAAGCTCACGTTGTCACATACTACAATGTACCAGTTTCTTTGATGGTTTGCATCATTCATATGCTCTGGTGGTATGAGAATGTTGTGGTCCAGAAATCTGTCTAGAAATCTGAGAATATGGGCTGTCTTGTATGGTCCAAGTTTGACATGACAGTGGGGGGACAACATGCGTATTGGAGATGGCAGCGCACATTGTGATGTTCCCACCACGTTGGCCAGGAACATCTATAATGTTTCTGTGGCCAATGACATTTCTTCCACTTCTTCTGGTCTTTGCTAGGTTGAACCCAGCCTCATCTATAGAGATGAACTCATGTGGGATTGCATGAGCATTCATTTCCAGTACTCCCTAAAAACAAAGAACAAAAATCAGTCAATATGGTGTTATCCAGTACACTGGGAAACAATGTTATATGTAGTGTACTGTAGTAAATGTTGTACTTACAACCACATATACTGAGCTCTTTGTTTCTTTAAGAGTATCTCTCATAAGGCACCTTATAAAGTATGATTATGATTAGAAATTTGATTTCACTTGAGAATGTGAGCCAATGTGGACAGACTGACTCGTTGAATGTTGTTGAATATGGTGTTACCATGGCTGAATTTATCATAATCTGATTTTCCCAAACCAAGTTTACAATGGCAGCTTCCTTTACCCCGGTGAACATTTGGCCTCTTCCTCCACCATCGTTGCATCTCTCAGTCCTTCAGAAAAAAAACAAAAAAATAAAAATATAGGGCTTTGACAATGCAGCCTAAAGATATTTCCCCCCACAGTAGAGTAAATTATATATATTACATTTAGTGTATAACATTAGCCATTCACAAAGTGTGTCACCAGATGTAACCCAACTGATACACTATGATATGGGGTCTACTACATAGTGTGAAAGACATTTTTGTTAAATGACTGTACTCTAAATGTTCGGATGACAGAGGCAACAGTAAAATGGCTCAAGTTGGCACACTCTGTCTAGCCTCTCGCATTATCAGCCCATGGTTGATGACATGATCAACTAAGGTTGCTCTGATTTCATTTGAAAGTTGTTGTCTACCCCTACCTCTCACTCTTCCTCCCAATCTCATTCCCAAAGTCTCTCTTCCTCCCCCTCTCTCTTCAACATCTTCCATTGTTGTTCTACAAAAAAAAAAGAGGTGCTCACCTGTGGTCTTTTTACAGTATAGTGCTTATTTCCTGATCGAAGTAGTAACAACTAACCATTGAGGTGTTTGGCCAGGTTACATATATATTGGTCAATTAGCTCATGTAGTGTCATTTTGAATAGCATTGAGTGTTTTGATATGGCAAACATATCACTTTATGTCAGATGCAGAGAACCGTGTTCAGTGCATATTTTGAATAGCAAATGCATGTAAAGCAGAAAATGTGTTTAAAGTTTTGGAGACTTGAGAAGACCTTTTGCTCTCTGTCAGTTTAAATAATTATGCTATATATGTCATTTTAGTGTGTCAGCAATAGGAAAAAAAATGCATACTTGTACTGAAAAAAAAAACCTCTGGACAACGTTCGCAGAATGTTTAATTTGTAAACAAAAATAGAATCAAATAGAACCAAATGGGAACGTTGTGTGGATGTCACAGTGTAACCACAGGAGAACATTTCTGTTTTTGGTTCCCTCAACGTTTAGGGAATGTTAGGCTTCTGTCTAACCTTGAGGGAACGTTTTCTAAACATTAATTTTTGGTTTGTGTCTAACTAACCTTAGGAAAACCATGGGCTAATGTTCTTTAAACGTTATGTGTAAGTATGGTAGCAGCATAACTAACCTCTTAACACCTGACCATTTTTTGAGGGCTCTGCTTGAAAATTACATGTCCAAAATAGAGTATATCTCTTAAATTACAGAAGTGTAAGCATCACTGTAGATGCCACTGTGTCAAATTAAATGCAGATGGAACCCAGAATAAATCAAGGATATTTTTCTTCACCTAAAAATATATTGCATTTTATAGTAAATATCACCATTTGAATCTAAATCTAATTCCCCGTTCAAATTAAATACAAAAAACATACAAAGGGAGTATATATCTCAAACTAAAGTAGATTTACTGTAGAGTGTAACTGTTTTTACTGTAACTGTAACTTTTCTGACATCTGGTGGACATCTGGTGGCTCTGCTCTTTTTAATCCCCTGAGCCAATAGAATCATGCTGTGGTCTCCAAAAATGTGTAGGTGCTGTCATTCAGGTGATATAAGCACGTAAGTGCTGGGATTAACATATATGGTCATTCACCCTTCCCCACTCAGGAGCGTGTGAGCGAGGTTCTTATGGCTAGTCCACACGATAAAAGGGTGCTCAGCTCCTTCCAGCCAGTGCCTCCACTCCTGTAAAGCAGCAACCACAGCCAACAGTTCCTTATTCCCACTATCATCATTTGTTTCGGCTGGTGTTGGCTTACGTGAATAGAAGGCACAAGGGTGTAGTTTCTGGTTCTGAGGGTCTCTTTGAGAAAGCACTGCTCCAATGCCAGAGTCCGAGTGGAGAAGGCAGACTCTGCCTCCGGAGTCCACATGAAAGGTAGAGAGGGAGAGGTTAATCTGCTCAAGGGAGAGGCCATCTTACTATATCCCCAGATAAAGTAGAAATTTGCGAGGCCTAAATATTGTTGCAGCTGTTTGCGTGAACCCGGGGTGGGCCAGTTGGTCACTGCTTCTATTTTTTGGGGGTCTGGTCTGAGCTGCCCCACCACTAGGATGTAACCAAGGAATGTAACAGAGGGCACATTAAATTCACACTTCTCTGCCTTAACATAGAGTCTGTTCTCATGGAGTCTTTGTAATACAAGGCAGACGTGTTGGCAATGGTCAGTTTGGTTTGCAGAGAAAATTAGAATGTCATCAAGGTATACAAAAACAAATTAGTTTATCATGTCTCTCAGAATGTCATTGATCAGGGTCTGGAAAGCTGCAGGGGCATTGGTTAGTCCAGAAGGCATGATGAAGTATTCGAAGTGTCCCAGGGGTGTATTAAAGGCTGTCTTCCACTTATCCCCCTCACGTATGTGAACAAGGTGGTAGGCATAATGGAAGTTCAAAAAAGATGGTGGCCTTGCATAAGCGGCAGAGGGTATTTGTTCTTTATCGTTATGTCATTAAGTCCATGGTAGTCTATGCAAGGTCAGAGTATCTTGTCCATTTTGGCTACAAAGAAGAAACCCGCCCAAGAGGAGAGGTCGAGAGCCTGATTAAACCTGCAGCTAGGGACTCAGAAATGTATTTTTCCATTGCCTCTCTCTTAGGGTGGGAAATATTGTAAAGTTTACTGGAGTGGAGGGTTGAACCAGGAAGGAGATCAATTGGGCAGTCATAGGGACGCTGTGGGGTAAAGAGAGGGCTTTAGCTTTACTGAATACTTCACCTAAGTCATGATAAGCAGGAGGAACGAGGGAGAGATTGGGAGGTGTGTCAGGTGAGTAACTGGCCTGGCCGAACGTAAACAGTGAGAATGACAAGCTGACGTCCAATCAAGGTTGTGAAGCCTTAACCAGGGGATCCCTAACACCACCGGGGAAGAAGGTGAGGAAATAAATAAAAAGGAAATTAATTCGTTGTGGTTCCCTGATGGGCTGAGTCTGATGGGTTACGGTGATTAAGGAACTGCCGTCAATGGCACAAATGGGTTTCGGAGGGTCTACAGGAGTCAGGGGCAAGTCTAACTGTCTAATCAAGTCTGAGTCGATAAAATGATCATCAGCACCTGAGTCTAGAAAAACCTGTAGTTAAAGAGTGGAGCCCTGGTGAGAAAGTGTGGCTGCTAATGTAGACTGTTGGGAAGAGCGGGGCTGGGTTACAGTCTTACTCACCTGGGTGCTCCTCTCCCCTGGTGAGCTTCCCCTGCAAGGCCTGAGTGGACACTCACGTCTGATATGTCCAATCCATCCAAAGTATATGCATAGTCACATCCTGAGTTTCCTTTGCCGCTCATTGGAGGAAAGACGAGTGGTCCCGAGCTGCGTGGGTTCGGTGGGCTGGGGTGAGGTGGTGAAGAGTAAGAACAGCAGTAGATCCCTGGATACGCAAGTCTATGGAATAACTGGCTGCAGGGATCCATGTTTAATTATCAGTGCGTACTATCATGATTTATAAAAAAAAATCAACAAGGAAGGAAGAAAAAGGATCAAAACGGAAACGGTGTAAAAAGGAATTACAAGATTTATTATACAAACTAAACTCAAAAACCAGTCCATAAGTAAAAATGATGAGGCTGGCGAGGCGGAGCTCAGGAATCAAAAGGCAATTATTAGAAAAAGGTCAATAAACAAAAAAGGAGCACAAGAGTCTAGTTAGAGTGACAAAGAAATGTGACGTGGTTACCGGGCAAAACTGAGATGATGCGCTGACACCAACAGGCAGGAAATCTGGGTTTAAATAGACAGATGGACAGACAATACTGGCAAAAGCATAACCTCCGTGGTAGAGGTAAAAACTCTGTGGTAGAGGCTGATGAAATCCCCGCCTCACCTGTCAGCCAACCTCCTGTGAAGGAAGTAACATAGAACAAACAAAATAAAACAGGAAATAAGCAATCACAAAAAAGGAGGGGAAGCAACCCAGACATGACATGACACCTCTGTGACACCTCTGTCTATCTTCCTTCTGCTGTGACACTGCAGGTACTGCAGTGGTACTCTACTTTTTGGACATTCTCTGTAAATACTAGGAATGAGATGAGAGGGAATATTCCATTATATCAGCAGTTTCTGAAATATTCAGACCAACAACCATACCATTTTCAAAGTCACTTAAATCACCCTTTTTCCACATTTTCCACATGTGATTCTTGGTTCAAACTTTATCAGGTTTTCTTGACCATAACTACATTCCTGAACTGCACTGAGTTGCAGCTTTGTCATTAGCTGGTTAGATATTTGCATCAACATCAGTTTAAAGGTGCTGTATGTAGTGTTTCTGGGGCTTTATTATCAAAAATCACATTTACTATCCGTAATCGGGGTGCTGATATTGTATAATCGCCGTAACATAATCGCTGCATTATTTCTGTAGCCTTAGAATTAACCCCATAATCACGGACCGCAGCTCCATAGTCCTCTGGGTTAGGGTTAGAGTTAGGGTCTATGGCCGATACAATTACAGTATACACAAGTAAAAATTATAAATGTGTCTTTATACCACAACCTCAACTGTGGACATGGTCATAAATGTTGACGATGGCATTTTGATCGCCAAAGGCCACCGTAGTTCTCAGGGGAGGGAGGGGTGAGCAGAGTAGCATTTCTTCCTTGCAATCTCAAGCTTATCCCCTAGATGTTAGTAGAAATTACACACTTCACCTTTAATATGTATTCTTATGAAGTGGCCAATTAGAGATTAATTATTAGATAAAAATGTCAGCAAACACTCATACTTATAAATTAAATAACAGCATTTTGCAAACAAAGAAATAAATTTAAAAGATTATTTTGCCGATCCCTAAATACTTTTGTCACCCATCAACATGAGTTATAAAAGAAAACTCTTATAATTAATACAAGAAAAATAAATGAATACATATATCTATTACTCATCAAAGTTTTAAATGTTTTTTGGAGTTCAAAAAGTAAATTTGTCGACTCATTAAAATTGTATTTTAATTTTTGAGCAATCTATTCCAATCTGGTTATTTATGTTGCTTCTCCCTCCCTAATGAGCTGGAATCAGAACAGAAGTGCTTAATTTTAAGTCCTCTGTGCAGCTGTTCCACAAGTCCACACTTTGAACATATAGTTTTTACCTCTACCACGGAGGTTATGCTTTTGCCAGTATTGTCTGTCCATCTGTCTGTTTACTTGTTAGATATTTAGTTAGTGTATTTCAGTCACAAGTATTCACAAGTAAATTCAGGTACATTTGTGTTGACACATTTTAAACACACATTCTTATAAATTAAGTAGCAACATTCTGCATATAAAAAAGCAATTTCATATCAGTATCAGTTAAGTACTTATGTGTTTTTTTTTTTTTCTTGAAGCCTTTTACAATTTTTAATATTTCTATTTCTGTTGTTGGGTTGATGAGGATTGATCTTACATCATCATAATCAGATTTTCTTAATGTTTGTCCTAAATGCAGTTTTTTAAACATTTAATTTCCTCTGAGTTGATAATGACTTTCTCTGGTTTTGAATAGATTCTGTATTCTCTTTGGCAGGAAACTATTTTATTCTAAACATACATTTTAAAGTATACAGGTCAACTGAGTCATAAAGTTTTAAATGTCTGTAGGTTCAGGAATACTGCATTACTGGATTCATTATAGGTAAAGTAGGTAATATTTTTATAGCCCTTTTTGCAAGATGAAAATTGATTTTGTATTTGTTTTATATGTGTTACCACAAACCTCAATACAGTAGGTTATATAAGGCATTTAGAGGGAGCTATATAAAATATAGACCATTTTTATTTAAAATGATTCTAAATTTATATAATATAGTAATTACTTTAAATCCTTTTGTTTTAATATTATTTATATGGGATTTCCAAGTGAGCTTATGGTCAATGATTACTTCAAGAAATTTGTGTTCATATATGCTCTATTTTAACATGTTAAGTGTTATTTCAACTTGGATTTAACTTGGTGACTTGAAAATATAATAAATTTAATTTTATCTATATTCAGAGATAATTTTTATCAAACAATATCTTTATTTTGTGTAATTCTAAATTGTTTGTGACCACTACTTTATTAGTTTTAAAAAAAATACAGTTTAACAATTCAAATTACTAATATCATAAATAATAAAGGTCCCAATATAGAACCCTGTGGGACTCCACAGGTTACTGTTACTATGTCAGACTTGATATCATTTAGCTATACAAACTGATGCCTGTTTTCCAAGTAGCTTTTTTTAAAGGATTGATTACATACTGTATACTGTAGCAATTTCATGTCAATATTCAATTGAATTTGTTATGTTCCTGCTCGTTAGGGGGTAGTTTGGGAAGCAACATAAAAAAACAAATTTTAAAATGGTTTAAAGAGAGATTTTATTTTACAAAGGAGTGATAGAAAATAAGGGTACAACAGTAAGGTAGTAAACGATGGAAGTGGGCAGTGGATGCTGTCCAAACAAACAAAATGCAAAAGAAAACGGACTTGTCAAAAGAAAGAGCTAAACAACAATGCCAGTCAAACACAAAGTCAATAACAGTCAATAACAACAAAATACACAGGTGGAACAGCATTACTATACCTAGTGTTTCTAAACTGTTGAAAATACCTATGGTGGGAATGCGACATCAGTGATTAGAACTTAAGCCTGTGCCCAACTTTTTAACATTAATCAGGATAAATGCCACTCAACATTTCTTGAGGTGCTCTGACTCTGAGACACCCTGTGTGGATTGGGAGCTTCTTGACACCTTCCATTTGGGGTGGAAAGTCCAGTTCAATGGCAGGCAGGAAACCACACAGACTACTTTGCATATGTCAAAGTCATTTTATGGGGGACACCGTTAAATTGTAGATGTTTATTTTTCAAACCTTTTACAATTTTTATTGTTTCTATTTCCGTTGTTGGGTTGATGAACGTTGTGTGATGATCTGTGTTTCACTCAAAGGTGAACCCCATGAGGGAAGGTCAGACAACCGGTAAAAAATAGAAAACGACTGACTGAAGCCAAAAATCACAGAGCCAACTAAACAAAAGTAAAAGGACAGAGGCTGGCTAGCTAGCTGGGCTGTGTCCTCTTGAACAGCGAAGTGAAAGGAGGGAGAATAAATGGCGAGTTAAAAGAGTCCCAAAACTACACAGTAGTATTATCCAGAGTTTAAAGACCGAGTTGTATCAACTGAACTGATGAGACGCGCTGGCAAGTGTGGAACCATGAAACCAGGCTTAAATGGAGGTGATGATGAGGAAATGGAAAGCAGGTGCAACACTTGACAGGAAACAGATAAATCAACAAAATAAAAGGCTGGAAACGTGACCCTGACAGATTGATCTTACATTTCTTGAGACAGTGTTACTTTGATCATTATCATTTTCTTACTCATCAGTTACAAATCAGATATTATTTTCAAAGTAATTAGAAATTTCTGCTCTTTTGACACCTTGTTTAATGACACTATTTAAGGCTCTCCATGTTCCCTGTATATTTTGTTTTAGTTGGTCAATTAATTTATGACAATACTCCTTACAGTTTCTTAATATAGCTTATTCTTGTATTTTCTGTATTTGTTTCCCACTGTTTCTGTACTGTATCAGTTGTAATTTTACTTGGTTTGGTGATGACTGGAAAAAAGGTTCTTGCAGTACATTGTGTTAATAAAGTCAGTTGTTCCTGTACAAGTTTGTCTGTCCGTTAGCAAAATAACTCAAAAAGTTATTGGACAGATTTTGATGAAACTTTCAGGAAAGGTGTGTAATGGGACAAGGATGCAACAGATGATTAGATTTTGGTACTGATCTGAAAAGCCATCTGAATACAGGAATGTTTTTATCATTATATTCTGAATCACTCCTGCAAAGCCTGATCACGTGCAGCACTACATTTACTTATGTGCATGTCCTGCCACCTTGCAGCAACTTAATGGTACTGCAGTTCCATACCTCCAGGAATTTTTTGAAGGATTCTTTATCATTGCTTGGCGGAGGTCTGCGGTCTCCAAGTGCTTGTAGTTTTGAAATTTATTCTAAATGCTGCTTTTTAAAATATTTTATTTCCTCTGAGTTGATATTGACTCTCTGTGGTTATGAACTGATTTAATTTCGAACAGATCTTATTTTGGCAGAAGGTAGTTTTTTTGTTTTAAACATAGATTTCAAAGTGCACAGGTCTACTAAGTTGTAAAATTGTAATGTTTGTAGATTCAAAATTGGCTTTGTGTTAGTTTTATAGGTATTACCCCAAGCTTCAATACAATACACTATACAGTATGTAAAGTAAGGCTTTAAGAGAGAATAATATATAATAAATAGACTATTTTACTTAATGTTTATGTGGATTTATGTAATAAAGAAATTGGTTAAGATATGTCTTGTTTTAATATTTTTTTTAACATGTGATTTCCAAGTGAGCTTCTGGTCAATGATTAATCAAAAAAAAAATTGACATGACTGTTTCCAAGAGTCACAGCTTTAACTTTCCCTGGAGAGACTGAACATAATCAACATCCAAGCAATGCATTTTACAAACCCACTGATTCCTACAAAAACCAAATACTCGCTCTCATTCTATCTCCTTCTTATTAGTTGAACATCCTGGTGGATACAGGAAGCAGTAACTTTGCTGTCGGGTCAGCTGCTCACCCCTTCCTGCACAGATACTACCATCGTTCGCTGTGAGTATGGATACATGGAAAACTGTTGAGCCACATTATGGATTTACAATGGAAAACAAGTTTTCTTTAAATACCTAAAACAATTATGTTTTTCTAAAATGGATAAAGATTTTAATAAAGTTACATTGGTGGTTTTCATGTTTTAAATGTAGCATGCTGTGTAGTTGATGTTTTTGTGTATGGCCATGGTTTAGCAGGCAAAACATTTAACCTTACTTTTAAATAAAAGTTAAATGTTTTGCCTGCTAAATATGTGCTTTAATTATATTATGGAGGAAACACAATCCATGCATAATTAGGTTATTTGGATACCACTTCCAGTTGACTGTAGGTGTAAGCATAAGTGAATGGTTATTCATCTTTGTGTTTACCCATCAATGGACTGGCCTTTTGCCCTATGTCAGCTGGGATTGGCTCCAGCTTCTCTCACAACCCTCATGTGGAAAATAGAGAGGTAGAAATTTGATGTATGGAATCAGATGGAAATAAAATTATTTTACAGCAACATTACAGTTATGAAACAAAATATGTTAACTTCACTTCATCTTGCATTTTGATTTTCTCACTTCCTCCATTTTCTCCCTCTCTGTTGTCCTACCCTTCATTCACAGCTCCAATTCATATCAGGATCTGGGCAGAAGTGTGTATGTTCCTTACACACAGGGTCGCTGGGAAGGGGAGCTCGGCACTGACCTCGTCTCTGTCCCACATGGACCCAATGCCACCCTTCGGGCAAACATTGCCGCAATCACCCAATCTGATCGCTTCTTCATTAATGGATCCAACTGGGAAGGAATCTTGGGATTGGCCTATGCTGATATTGCCCGGGTGAGAGCCTCATAGCATGTTTGCCCATGATTCTTATGCTGTTCCAATGAAAAGGAGCTGAGGAAATCCGATCAGACTGAAAGACTGAATATGCACTAGTTTGCTTTCTGTGTATGGTATGAATGAATGAATGAACAAATTAATTTAAAAGAGTGAAAAAAAATGTATTACACCCACCACCTCTATGCTACTTTTATATTCAATTGAAAGTCTTCCACTTGATATATTTAACTTTGAAACAGTAGTCCAATGTTGATATTCTATAATCCTTATTTTATTTTATGAAAAAAAAAAACAAAAAAAAAGGAAAGGCCACACAAACGCATGCACGGGCTGCAACTCTCAGATACAGAATAATCCTATTCACAATCAACATTACAAATACCAACAATAACGTTATAAATAACTGAAAATTATTGTTGTGCTTTCAGCTCTTTATTTTACATTATATGAAAAAATCTGAACTATTTTTGCAATTTCAATGCAAACAATTGAATACTTGAATACTTAATGACTCAGCATGAATGGGTGAACAATATAGAATAAGTTATATAGGGAAAGAGATTTAGGGCATTTAATACTGATTCTGTGATAGTTGAGGGAAGAGTAAGACAATGACCTCTGAGGCTAAATAATGGACAATATTGGACATTTATGTAACGATTTATTTTTTTCTTTGAGTGACATGGGTATGAAACTTAGCAATAAGTACAATGTTCAGTACAATGTACATTTTAGAATTTATTGGCAATTGTAAAATGAAGTAAAAGGTGTGGATTAGGAGAAGGGTGAAAGTAAGTCTAGATTGTATAAATTTTTTAGTGAATGTGTGCAGAAGGTTGGCCTGTCTTAATTAGACCTTAGATTTTTTTTTTATTTTCTTTTAATGGGACTTGGAAAGTTGATGTTATATATTTGTTATATATTTGTCTTCTAAGGTAGTGTTACTCAACCAGACTTCATCCAGTAAACCTAGAGCTGCATTGTACACAAACAACAGCATCTGTCCTGTGTTTAGCACATGCAGGCGGTTTTTTTATGGACTGCTTGATTTGTCTTCTGTCGGTGGAACATTTTTAATATTAGATTATCATGTTTGTAAGAAACCAGTTGTGATTGTGAATAAAATACAATTATGAAACAAGAATAAGGTTTGTATACCATATAAAAGGTATAAAATATATACACACATTAAATGGTTACATTGCTTTGCTTGTTCAATCAATATGGAAAATCTTGACCATTTTATACTGCTTATATGACATATAGGGTGGAATACAAAAGCATAATAAACAAAATGAATGGCAACTTCGAAGCAGACTTTATTTAATAAGTATAATTCTGTTGAAAATATTAAATTACTTTCCTACATAATGAATACTAATATACTACACTGGTGTAGTTTGGTCCGTTTTAGTGACTATATTGTCACCAGCAAACCTGCATGGTGTGCACCTGCACGCTTATACACACATGCAAACACACAATGGTGACAGTGCTTTGCTGGATAGATAAAGAGGGAGGGAGATAATGTGAATAATGTGCCATGTCTGGGTTTACCAGTAGGAAGGGCACTAGCAAGCTGTTGCTATCTACCAAGCTTGCAAACCAAGATGCCTATAGAAGAAAAATACTATGACATCATACATTGTTCTGCGTATTAAGGTTTGATAGGCTGCATGCATTGTGTGTGAGGAGAAGCAGCAGAGAAAACAGCTGTTTCTCTGTGTATGTGTGTACATGTGTGCGTGTCTGTGTTTGTGAGCTGTGGAGCAGGGAGATAAATGAATGAAATGATACGTTGTGTTTTTAAATCCTGTTGGGGAAAAAAAGACAGAATCAGTATGTCATGTTAGTGTTGATTCTGTTGCCACACTTTGGTTCATGTATGGGAAACTCTGGAAATGTTAAGTGCATTCCCATCCCCATGCGTTCGCTTTTCATGGTTGGCCAGTATAATGAAAATCTCTACCATGACCCAATTTATATTGTTTGTACAGCATATCGCTTATACCTCCCACCCCTAGTTGTATAATATAAGATTTTAGCCACATTATGCAAACAATGGTTGAAATGTAGTGGAATTTGTTTGTATTAAAATGTCACCCACTACAGCATTACAAGTCTATTAGAAATTTGAAACTGGTAGCTCAAGCAGGAACTTGGTTTGGTTAATCAGAAATTAATACTATCCTACCACCTCTCATTTTCTGTGTATCAAGCCGGATGAGACATTGGAGCCTTTCTTTGACTCTCTGGTACGTCAGACTCCTGTCCCCAACCTCTTTTCCCTCCAGCTGTGTGGAGCTGGCTTCACCAAAAACTATTCCCTGGGCAGTGCAACTGTCGGTGGCAGCATGGTGAGACACACAGACACACACGCAAAATCTACATTTATACACTGCCTGGCCAAAAATAAAAGTCGCCACCTGGATTTTACTGAGCAAATAGGTAAGAGCCTCCTATTGGATAAGTACTGCATGGGTGATTATCTTTCAGCTGGCAACAAGTTATTTACCCCAACTGATCCATTGAGTAGCTTCTCATTTCTTAAACAACCATGTCGAAAAACACATCCTGTGGAAAATTAGTCTGTTTGAGAAGGTTCAAATCACTGACATGCATCAAGCAGAGAAAACATCTAAGGACATTGCAGAAACTACTAAAATGGGGTTAAGAACTGCCCGACGCATTATTAAAAACTGGAAGGATAGTGGGGAACCATCGTCTTCGAGGATAAAATGTGCTTGGAAAAACGTCCTGAATGATTGTAATCGGTGATCATTTAAACATTTGGTGAAATCAAATTATAGAAAAACTACAGTAGAACTGAGGGTTGTGTTTAATAGTGAGAGTAAGAGCATATCTACATGCACAATGCGAAGGCAACTCAAGGGATTGGGACTGAACAGCTGTGTAGCTTTAAGAAAACCACTAATCAGTGAGGACAATAGGAAAAAAAGGCTTCAATTTAGGAGCATAAAGATGTGACTCTGGAGCAATAGAATAAGGTCATGTGGTCTGATGAGTCCAGATTGACCCTGTTCCAGAGTGACGGGCTCATCAGGGTAAGAAGAGAGGCAGATGAAGTGATGCACCCATCATGCCTAGTGCCTACTGTACAAGCCTGTGGGGGCAGTGCAATGATCTGGGGTTGCTGCACTTGGTCAGGTCTAGGTTCAGCATTATGTGCCCATGTGGTCAGCTGACTACCTGAATATACTGAATGACCAGGTTATTCCATCATGGATTTTTTTTCCTGATGGCACGGGCATATTCCAAGATGACAATGCCAGGATTCATCCGGCTCAAATTGTGAAAGAGTGGTTCAGGGAGCATGAGACATCATTTTCACACATGGATTGGCCACCACAGAGTGCAGAACTTAACCCCATTGAGAAACTTTGGGATGTGCTGGAGAAGGTTTTTCACAGTGGTCCAACCCTCCCATCATCAGTAAAAGATCTTGGTGAAATTAAAAAAGAAAATAGAAATAAATCTTGTGACATTGCAGAAGATTATCAAAACAATGCCACAGCGAATGTGTGCCACATTCAATGTTTAAGGCGGTTCAACAAAATATTAGAGGTTACGACATTTTTTGGGCCAGACAGTGTATTTAAAGTCAATGTTTTAACATATTTTCCTTCTGTGCTCACAGATCATTGGAGGAGTGGACACATCTTTGTTTGTAGGAGAGCTCTGGTACACTCCAATCCGTAGGGAATGGTACTATGAGGTCATTATTGTGCGTATTGAGGTTAATGGACAGGACCTCAACATGGACTGTAAAGAGGTGAGATGTGACTCATTATAATGCTGCAATGGTCAGTGGTTGATTATGTTATATAAGAGACTAAATTTGTCTCTCTCTGTCTTGTACAGTACAACTATGATAAAAGTATTGTGGACAGTGGCACTACCAACCTGCGGCTGCCGAGAAAAGTCTTCCAGGCTGCAGTCAAGGCCATTGAGGCAGCCTCTTCGGTCAGTCCCAAAAATATAACATTATAACATATAATTATTTTTATGAGTTGTTAGAAGTGATATGACACCTGTTGCTGGTGTGTCTGCATCTCTGTTGGGTTATATTTTTGCCAGTCTTTGTGATGTAAAATCTTAAATTGTATTATGCTCAATTTTGCACAGGAAGTACTGCCATTCACTCATTGTAGAGCAATGTTCCAGATATTCTCCAAATGTACAGTTTATGTACATATCCTTACATTTATAAATCCATTTTCTTTGCCAAAGAATAAATTCAGAGTCTAATTAAGATGGGGGGGGGAAAAGGTGGTTATTATGTATAGGGCTAATGTGAAGTAAGCTATTGAATCCAAGATCCGTCTAAATTGAGACCCTATCTTGAGGGTATTTATGACAACTGGATTGTTGTAAAATTTGGGATAGAGAGGGGGAGAGGCTGGGGTTCCCGGCGGGGGCCCATGCACACATGGGGAGAGCATGCAGGCTCCTTGTGGAGGGCCCCTTGTTCCGAGCAGGTTGCTGCAAGGGCAAGGGTGCTAACCACTACACCAACCATGGGCCCTCTTTTCAGTGGACAGTTTCCCTAATAAAGCTTCTGCATGTCCCTTGTAATATTAATGCTGAGATATTTAAAGCCATTTCTAGACATTTGGAACAGTAAGGCCTTCTCCTGTATTTGAAGAGCCACAGGCACAGGGTAGCATTCACATTTACTAAAGTTCAGTGTGTACCAAGAAAATGTACCAAATCTCTTAAAAGTGTGGATAACGTGGGGTGCACTTAAAATATGGTCTGATTCATACATTAATAAATCATCTGCATACAAATATACTCTGTGCTCCTCTCCCCCTCTGTGAATTCCACTTACTGATGACAATAATTTAAGTGTATTAGAAAGGGCTCAATGGCCAAGCCGAATAGTATTGCACTCAAGAAAGCAGTTTGGAAAAGTCAAGTTTAGTTACGTAACTAGCACATTTGCCATGCAACGAACCCTCCCCCAACAGCTACTCCCAGTCATGGGTGTGAACATTCAACCTGAAGAAGAAGAAGAGGCGCCACTGAACAGTCAGTCAGCTGGTAGCTGGCCAATCTCAAGAGACTCTGTGGCAGGGAGCAGCAATAAACTGGCTTAATCTGAAGAAACTATGAGGTTTTTGACCGTAAACATTACTTACTTTATCTAAGTAGTTATCAGTAATCCTAATTTTTGGTTCAAAAAGACCATTCGATTTGACCTTTAAATGTTACTTGTCAGAGAGATCCCAGTTTGTTCATGTTAATGATGAATTTTTGAGCTGGAGTAAATCAGGAGTTCCACAAGGTTCAGTTCTTGGTCCAATTATTTTTACTTCATACATGCTTCCCCTAGGTAGCATTATTACAAAACACAAAATCAATTTCCACTGTTATGCAGATGACACCCAGTTATACATATCCAAGTCTGAAAGTCAGCCTACTTCCACCTGCGCAACATAACAAAAAGCAGAAAAAAACATCCTGTCATTAAAGGTGTTCATTATTATCAGGATACTCAAAAATGTCTCTGAAGAGTCTTCAGTTGTTCAGAAAGCAGCAGCACGGGTACTAATGGGTACTAACGGTACTAATGGGAACTAGGGAAAGAAAAGACATGATTATTCTTTACCACCCAAATAGACCACTGCACTCAGAAAATGGAGGCCTGCTTGTGGTTCGCAGAGTCTCTAAGAGTAGAATGGGTAGTTTTCAGCTACCAAGCACCTCCAGGAGTCCAGGAGGCAGACACTTTAAAATTTAAAGTTAAACTTAAGACTTCCCTCTTTAATATAGCTTATAGTTAAGATTGGTTCAAGTCAACTCTGAACCATTGCTTAGTTATCTCTCTTTCCTCATCTTTGTTAATGTCTGTCTCTTGCTCTCTCTCTCTCTCCTCTTCTCAGCACTCATACGTTTATCATGACAATAACATTGTTTTCTTTCCCTTTCCCTAGTTTGTGCTCTTCCCCCCTCTCTCTCTTTGTTCTTATTTCACAGGTATCCCTGTTACCTGAGCTTCAACACCACAGCTCAAATATTCCAACTAGAAAGAAAGAAAACAATATTACTTTTATAGATAACTAGCAAGATTTCTGGGGAAATCTGATCTCATAAGCAGAGATGGTGTCCATCGCACTTTGATGGACTTTGATCTAGAAATATTGCAGACTTTATTAGAAATCCAACACCATGACAATCCAGAGGTAAGACCTAGAGGTCTGTCCCCCCACCTACTAAATTAATTGAATCAATAGTCAAAAGAACAGGGTGCCAAACGGTTGGTGTAGTGGTTAGCATTCTTGTCCTTGTAGCAAGAAGACCTGGGTTTGTGACCCAGGTGGGACAAGGGCCTTTCTGCTTGGAGTTTGCATGCTCTCCCTGTGCATAAATTTTCATAAATCTCCTGCTTCCTCCTACAGTCCAAAAACATGCAGATTTGGGGATTAGGCCAATCGGACACTCTAAATTGCCCATAGTTGTGAATGTGAGAGTGAATGGTTGTCTCTATGTGTGGCCCTGTGATGGACGGGCGACCTGTCCAGGGTGTACCCTACCCTTCGCCCTATGTCAGCTGGGATTGGCACCACCCCTCCCCGTGACCCTCATGTACTACATTAGATAAGAAAGTGGTGAATACAAGGAGAGAGAGGCACAGTGGTTGAACTCCAATACTTGCACTCTTAAAGAGGCTTTACATAGACTAAAAAGAAAATGGCCTTCCACTAATCTAGAAGAATTTCATGTAACATGGAAAGACAGTTTTTTAGCATAAAAAAAAAATCCCTTCATAAAGCTAGAACTGCCTATTATTCTTCTTCAATTGAAAAAAATTAGAATAATCACAAGTTTCTTTTTAGCACTGTAGCCAGGCTGACACATCTGTCAGTTAGATCCTATCCCCATCAATTTGTTAGAAGTTGCAGTTATTAAGCCCCTACTCAAAACAGTTACCCAAGCCATGTTTTAGCCAATTATCAACCCATATCAAATCTTCCCGTTCGATTCTAAAATCCTAGAAAAGGCAGATGCATCTTTGTGAATATCTGTGTAGGAACAGCCTATTCGAAGATTTCCAGCTAGGATTTAGATTACATCATACAGCAAACAGCACTAGTTAAACTTACCAACCCCCTCTTGGCCTCAGATATTGTTCCAGTTTCTATACTTGTTCTGTTAGGTCTTAGTGCTGCATTTGACACCATTGATCGTAAAAGTCTATTGCAAAGACTGGAATGTACTGTGGCCCTAAAGTGCAAAAAACCGACATTTCACAAAAACACATTTCAGAAAACAAATTAACATTTCACAAAACACAACAATTCAGATTACGGAAAGGACAGTCTTTTAGAGGCCACGCCTCTTCATCTCTGATTGGACAGATCCTGGCTGCTTAACTTGAGCCCTGATGCCCTGGTACCAGGGACAGAGCAGTGCCACACAGCGGTGCGCAACAAAAAACTAATAAAGCGATGTCTAACTTCACAGAACAGTGGCAAACTGCATACCCAGAGAAAGGTAAGAAACTCAGCAAAAACCTAATAAAAGCCATTTTTATGATAATCAAACCTGCCAGTTTACCAGGCAGTCAAACCAAATGTAGGTGGCGCTACGCTATGCTACTACAGTGTAAACAATGAAAAGCGCCATTACAGTAACAGCCTGATACTGTAAACAAAGGAACAGCAGTCTGCTGGAAAGCAGAGAATCCGCAGATTCCAACAGTACAGTTTTTATCAATCTAGGACAAAGAATCACTTATCCAGTTACAAAATAAGACCAAAGCAAAACTCACTCTCAGGTATAGTGGTCAGAAATATTGTCTTACCTTTGATATTTATCAAAAACATGTACATCCACTGGAACAAAGCCGCTTTGGTCTGAAAGCTGCAGCCCTTAGCCTGCTTTGAAGACTGTCGCCGATGTGAATGTCCATAGCATTGTGTCATTCTGAGTGGGGAAGGGTGAATGACCACATATGTATATCCCAGCACTTTTGTGCTTATATCACGTGAACGACAACACCCACATGGGTGGAAACCCATTGTGATTCTATTGAGAGGATTAAAACGAGGTGTCAATCACCAAGATTGGCCAATGGAAACCAGAGCTAGAAGCCTGGGAAGTTGGTCAAATCTGCCTTGTAACGGGCAGAGCCTCCAGATGTTCACGAGATCTTGGCAAAGCAACAGTTACAGTCAAACCAGTTACACTCTACAGTAAATCTACTCCAGTTTGAGACAAATATACTCCCTTTGGATGATTTTATTTGGGTTTTGTTTGAAGGGGGAATTAGGGGAAAGACCAGGCAGCCTTTCTTTACTAAGGCCTCTGTAATTCTGCTCTGCTTCACTTTAGCAGCATCAGTCTTTGTACAGCTTATGTCCAAATGTTGTTACATGATTTCCTTAAGCTTTTAATTTCCTATTGCATATATTCAAAGGTATATGTACTATAAAATGCAATAATTTTTTCCAGGCGAAAACGAAAATTCACAGTGGCATCTACAGTGATGCTTACACTTTTGAAGGAATCTCACAAGTGTTGTTATATGATACCAAAATAATTCACATAGAGCTTATAATTACAGAGTAATACTCTATTTATTATGGACATGTTATGTTCGAGCAGTGACCCCAAAAATAGGGACAGGGCTAAAAGAGGACGTAATTTCAGTTTGGATTACTGCGTGCTGGCATGACTTTTTAACTGTGTTGGAGTGAATGGAAGTGGCATTAATAGAGGAATATTTTGAAAGAGGATAATATATAATGTTATTCTTAACATGTTTTGAACACATAATGACATCAGTTTGTCCTTCGAACCCTGAACTCATGTTGAAGGAGTCAGGACTGAGGAGTCGGGGCAAGTTAGAAGCTCCGTGATATTGGAGCTGTGTGTACCTGTTTGGTTTGAATTGTATCTAATAGATTCCAGTTTGTTCACGTTAATGATAATGACTTGTCGTAATTATGCAGTTCCAGAGCTTGAGTCTATACATTTTACCTTATATATGCTTCCTTTAGGGAACATTATTAGAAAGCACAACACACACTTTCATTGTTATGCAGATGACTCACAGCTTTATTTTTCAGGTGAGGCCAAAAGAAATAAATCAGATTGTTAATATCCAGGAATGTCTCAAAGACATCTAGTCCTGGATGACCTGTAACATTTTACTTTTAAACTCAGACAAACCTGAGGTTATTATACTTAGCTCCAAACCCCAAACATGACAGCCCCAAACATGACAACATTATAACTTTAGATGACATCACCATGGCATCCTGTTCCAGTACCAGTACCTTGGAACCAGCTCCCAGTGTCGATTCGGGAGGCGGACACCATCTCAGGTTCAGGTTTCCATGAGCCAAGCTTTATAGTTAAATAGTTGGCTCATGGAAACCTGAACCATCTTTTAGTTATGCTGCTATAGGCCTAGACTGCTGGGGGATTTCCTGTGCTGCACTCACACTCACTCTCTCACACTAAGCGTGATATGACTTTATTACATATCATTAACCTTGTTCTCGCTCTCTCTCTCTCTCCCAAGTATGTGCCTTACCTTCCTGTCCTCTCTCTCTGTCCTCATCTTGCAGGCTGCAGGATCCAGATCCAGTTTTCGATGCTACTATTATTATCACAGTTATTACATATAACAGTAGTATTATAAGACTACTATAAGTAATTAAACTCAATTGAATTATCCCATCAATTTTTCTTTCTGTTCACAAATCTTGTACTCAGTCTGTGAATTGTTTTACATTCAAAGAAGCTGATATTTACAGTTCCTGACCCTATTTTTTCTTTCAGACAGAGCAGTTTCCATCTGGGTTCTGGCTGGGAGAGCAGCTGGTATGTTGGCAGGCAGGCACTACACCCTGGCACATCTTCCCAGTTATCTCTCTCTATCTGATGAGTGAAAATCACAACCAGTCTTTCAGAATCTCTATTCTACCCCAGGTAATAAACACTGTGTCATACTGTATGTGACACTGTACATTAATATTACATTAATGTGAGACTTTTACCCAAATTTGAGGAGTCTAATGTGGAATCATTTTTTAAATTGTTGCTGACACCTACCATTGGCCTGATGCGGTGCATAAACTGATGCTCCAATGCACATTGACTGGCCACTCCCAGTACTGCTGAGTGTAAAAATTATTTGTGTGTGAAAAATGCACTGCTGAAAGCATATGAACTGGTGCCAGAGGCGTTTCGCCAAAAGTTTCATGGAATGCGTAATTGACCTGATCAGAGCTATACTGAATTTGCATAAGAATTATATGTTCAGTTTACTCGTTGGTGTTCAGCTTAGGAAATACAGACACAGAAAGAGTTGTCTAATCTTATCTTAGTTGACCAATTCAAAAATTGTATCCCTGAGCAAATTGCAATTTTCATTAATAATCATGACGCAACTGTGTCCGACGCTGCTACGTTAGCTGATGACTATGCTTTAATTCATAAAACAAAGTTCTTTGGAGCACAGCCTTTCTGTAATGATCGTCTGACAAAAAACAGTCACTCCATGGTTCTAAACCTGAAGTGCCTTCAAGCAAGGCCAAGTCCCGTGAACAGAGAAAATTGGGTAGAATTTGGAATTATTGTTTAGGTAAGGGGCATTGGAAATTTGAGTGTCCAGTATTAAAAGGTAAGGTGGTGCCATCCCTATATCGCCAATTGGTTATGAAAACCCCCCATGATGACACTAGTCATGTGGGAATTACATGACCAGGAGTTAAGCACTCCTGCTATTGGCCTCAAATAAAAAGAGACATTGCTACTCATGTGAGAACCTGTCATGTTTGCCAATTGACTGGTAAACCCAATCAAATGCCTAAACCTGTCCCTCTTCATCCAATCGTCCCTGTGCTTAAGCCCTTCTTGTGTTTGACTGTGTGGGTCCATTGCCTCATTCTAGAACAGGTTGCAATTATTTGCTGACAGTAATTTGTCAGACCACACGTTATCCTGCAGCATATCCACTTCACTCGATTCCTGCCAGATCCATTGTCAAAGCCTTGACCTAGTTCATTTCAATATTTGGATTTGGATAATATAATAAAAAAGTCTGATCGTGACACGAATTTCACATGAAAACATTCGCACAGGTATTGTGCCTATTTTCAATTTAGCATAATACAGCTTCTGCGTATCACCCCCAAAGTCAAGGGGTCTTAGAGCACTTCCATCAAACACTCAAATCAATGCTGAGTGCATACTGTGTGGAACTGGGTGGAGACTGGGAAGATGGTCCTTCCCTGACTACTCCTGGCCTCCAGGGAGGTAACCCAAGAAAGCACCAGGTTTAGCCCAAACGCACTCGTTTTTGGCCATACAGTGCACAGGACAGTGGCATCTATGCTGGATAATGCTGTATCAAGCGATCCTCCACAGTCTTTGTCTGCATATGTATATGGTTTTAGGCATCGACTGTATGTGGCTAGTCAAGTGGCTCGAGAAAAACTGCAAAATGCGCAAACAAAAATGAAACAGGTGTTTGATTGTAAAGCTGTGCATCGTGCTTTTAATCCAGGGGATCCGGTGATGGTTCTCCTGCCAGTGATACATTTGCCATTTCAAGCTAAATTTGCAGGTCCCTATAAAGTGGTTAGCAAAGAACAAAATGACAATTATCTGATAGAGCGAGACGCAACTATGCCATGCTAATCTGCCTTACTTTGAGTGTGAATGTGTACATGATAAAACTGAATCAGCCACTCTAACCATTAACATTGAACCCAGCCCACAGTAGACAACTGATTGACTCCATGCTGACCTCCTACTCTTTTGAATTGGCACCCATTTTGAATGTGTAATTAAATTAATATTTTTGACTGCATTCAGCTCATCTTTCTCTCCATTTATTGTTTTGGCTACCCTCGGCCTCAACAGTGTACCATGACAATGTCCACTACAGGTCCTTCTGGGACCATTTCTTTACCGTTACTGTCCCCATTTCGTGCACAAATGTGGACAAAACCGTGGCCTCGAACACACGGTGGGTTAACACAATACCTTAAAGTTCCAAGCTGCAACAGACTTCCAGGCAATCCCACTTCTCTCACCAAACTTTTGTGGAAATTTCGTGTGTCCCTGGGTGAGAGAGTAATAAGTCTTGAGAGTCCACCAGTTGTCTTTACTTTTTATTCTACAGAAGGAACAGGTTTACAGAGCATAAGGATGGTCTTAAGTTCGGAAGTTCAGAAAAGTGAAGTGTATCATAGCTTCTTGATGCATTTATGCATTTATGAATCCCTGCAAAGCTAAGGGAGGTGAGCACTCCCACTAGGCAGACTCTTGTGTTTCCTGTCAGTTACAGTGAAAAAGACTGTATGTGAGCTTCTGCACATGAGCTATGCAAGGTATTTTTAAGGCCAAAAATGTAGACATGTTGATATTGGATTGGACTTAGATATAGGATTTTCCATTACAATATATATAGGATTATTGGATACCGATACCGAAGTATCATATGGGCTGATTCCTAGCTAAGAGGCCATTAAACTGAGATAAAAGAACCAGGCCAATTAGTGCATTATTAGTATGTAACATTAAATAATTTCAAAATGTACTGGATACCAGAATAAAGAGGCAAAACAACTGCAGTGATATGTATGAACCTGTTTACACTGGTTAAAAGCCTGGCTGCTAAATATAAAAATAAAAACATTCTCTGGAATGGAACTGTTTAGAACTGTTTAGAACTGTTTAGAACTGTTTAGAACTGTTTAGAACTTACATAAGCAGAACTTACATCTTTAGAACTGTTTAGAACTGTTTAGAACTGTTTAGAACTGTTTAGAACTGTTTAGAACTGTTTAGAACTGTTTAGAACTGCCCATTATGAGAGAGAGGGATTTTTTTGAAGATATAATCATCAGTGGGTAGATTCTTCCCAAAAGTGGACACATGTGATGTGTTAATGGACACATCACAAAAAAAATCTGATTGGTATGTCGAAAACTGACAGGAAATTGTTAACAGTACCGTACGGCAAACTTACGGAAAGTTGCAGTAATGCTGATGAAAACATAACATTTTTTGGAGAGGTATTAATTGTTATGAAAATCTCTACTATTACATTAAATAAATGTACATTATGATAAGAAGAAGTATTCAACAAGTGTGCTAGATTACCTCTCTTGTGTCATGTTGTTTTGATACCATTCTGTCCTAATGTCTTTCTATTTCCCTTCACTCAGCAATATCTACGACCCGTAGAGGATGTGGCTTCAACCCAGGAAGACTGCTATAAATTTGCTGTGTCCCAGTCCAGCACTGGTACAGTGATGGGGGCTGTCATCATGGAAGGTTTCTACGTTGTCTTTGACCGTGAGAAGAAGCGAATTGGCTTTGCTGTTAGTACCTGCCATGGTGAGGAAGAAAAGGGACAAATTAAAACTAAGAATGAAAAAAGAAGTAACATATAGGGCTCTAATTTCGTGGCGCAGTGCAAGGTGGAGCAACATAGCACAGCCTGTGCAGTTGTAAATTCATCCGGCGCAAGGCCGTGTGCAGTGAATTTGGCAATTTGGTAGACAGAGGCACGCCGAGATGCAGAGCAAAAGGGGGAGGTGCAGATTCAGATTCAGCTTGGCGCAGTGACAATTTCCTGCCAAAAGGCTGCGCCGAAGGTGCGCTGATAGCTCGCCAGCACCAACCTGGTCTACTCTCACCATAAGGCTGACTGGTGCACAATGCACACACGTCACCAAAACCTCACAGGTAGGTTTACAGAATGCCAGGCACATTTCAGTGCAACTAATAATCACAACACCCACTATTTAATGTAAATATCTGAAAAAGCACATACATTTATATCTATATCGACTGTCCCAGCACATGTGATGTCAGATCAAAGGCGTTGGCAATGGAATTTAATTAACACAACTGAACCTGTGATGCAAACTAACGTCTTCACATCTCTCTCAGCCAACCACAAACAGCCTCGGCATCAGATAGTGAGTATATATTCGGCTTCTCTCATCTCATAAAATTCAGTGCATTCTATGTGGCAGGGGCAGAAGCAGAGCGCAGGGGAGAGGAGAGACCACCTGACTGCACAGCTCTGTCCTTAAATGTTTCCATTTATACATTTTTGCATACATTTTTACTCAACCACATTAAAGATACATAAAAATACTAATGAAGCAAAAATCCATTTTATTCATTTATTAATCTAGTCTCCTTCCTCTTCCTTGGTGCGTGGGGACACGCTCCAGGTTGGATCCGGAAGAGGGTTAATCAATCAAGTTCATTTCACATGCAAACACTAGTGACAAGGGCCAGACCACAAGCTTGGTAATGCATCATTTACGCACTTAGGTGCTTCTGATTTCATCCCTTTTACGCATGGTATTTGTTTATGTTGTGATCTGTGCACACTACTCATCTTTATTACACGGGATTTAAATATAGGTTACTAAATATGAGTGTCTTTATTAGTGGAAAAATACCTTACCCGTAATGCCAACCTCAAGCCCACCCAAGCCCTAGATGCTTATGGCTGAGGCTGAGGCGGTGGAGGGCGCAAGGTCCTCCGCCGAGCTCATGGCCACATTGTTGGAGGGGCTGCCCCCAGTGCTTTTGTTTGGCCCTTCTTCTTACATCACTGAACTGTTTTTTACACTGGGCAGTGGTTCTCAGTATGTCAGGGCAAACCTGATTAACAATATTGGTTACCTCCTGCACTGCGCAGCACCTGGTCTACGAAATTAGAGCCCATAGTTTCTGTTTTCCAGGTCTTTGTTTTTCTAAAGTACACTACATAAAAATCTCATCCTCCTATTTGTAGTGCATGATGAGTTTCGGACAGCCTCTGTTGAGGGCCCATTCCACGGAGTTGACCTGGAGGACTGTGGCTACAACATCCCCCAGACGGATGAGTCCACTCTCATGACCATCGCCTATATCATGGCAGGAATCTGCGCCCTTTTTATGCTGCCACTGTGTCTCATGGTTTGCCAGTGGCGCTTCATCCGTTGCCTCCACTCACACAGAGACTTTGCTGATGACATATCACTCTTAAAGTGAAACAGGAGAAGAAGCTGATAAAGACCTTACACTTGAAACACAAAAGGGAAATTGATGTTGGGAATTGTGTTGGAAAGGGATTTACATTAGGATACATTATGAAGAATTTACATTAGGATACATTATGAAGAAAGGAAAAAACAAAAAATGTTGATGTCATACAATTATCTTGTTTAAGCCACCTATGCATCAGCAGAGGAAAATCAGGATGTGAATACAAATATACACTACCAGTCAAAAGTTTAGACACACCTTCTCATTTAGTTTTTTTTTATTATTTTCATTGTAGATTCTCACTGAAGGCATCAAAAGTATGAATGAACACATACGGAATTAGTAGTACTTCACAGGTGTGCCTTGTCAGGGTTCATTTGTGGAATGTCTTGCCTTCTTAATGGGGTTGGGACAATCAGTTGTGCTGTGCAGGCGTCAGGTTGGTACACAGCTGACAGCCCTAATTGACATCTGTTAGAATTATTATTATTATTGTTATATTATGGCAAAAACCAATCAGCTAAGTAAAAACTTTTAATGGTTCACCTTGTGTCCAAACTTTTGACTGGTAGTTGTATATAAATGTGTCTTCATAGATATGTGGCTTCGGAATGAATGAAACAAGTCATGTGTGAGCATGCCTTTATATGTATTATTGGTGAAACATATGAAATAAAATGAATGGAATTTAAGATCAGATATGTCACTACTAAATAATAGCAAGTAATCTTACAGTCCAAATCAAGCAGGTTTAAACATCGGTAATTTAATGATTTAACAGATTTTAACAGCATTTACTGCATAAATCATTCTCATTGTGTGAAACTAAGTATCAAATGTGTTTTCCTTTTTTTGAAGGAAATTATTGTAGGAGTGATAAATGGTTGCATGGTCTAAATATGGTTGGAAGGGATTTCACAATAAAAATACTTGTGTTTGTCTTTTGTGTTCAACGTGTATTAACCCCGTTTAAAAAATTATGTCTGAATGAATATACTTGGCACAAATACCACATAAATTGAGTAAATGTAACTGAAGTACTGTGTAGACCATATTGAAAACCTGAGTAGAAAGCACTAAAGAAATTGAGTGAATATAATTGAAAACATTTATAGACATGTATATATAAATGTTCATAAATACTTACTTAAATGAGAAATAGAATGGTCTTTTTGAACCAAAAATGGAGATTACTAATGTCTACTTCGATAAACTAAATAATATTTGTGGTCAAAAACCTCATAGTCTAGTTTATTGCTCATCTCTGACAGCATTTGAACAGACGCTCTGTTTCGGAGCTAATGCCCGCCCCCCAGAACACTGAGTCTCTTGCGATTGGCCAGCTACCAAGCGCATTCTCACTTGCTGGTGATTGGCCAAGTATGAGTGGACTAACTGATGTGCAGTGCTTCGCCCCCAGAACCACAGGAGCGTCACTTTGAGTGCCTGCGTGGTTTAATTTACATGCAAAACAAACCACGCAGGCATTCACTCCTGTGGTTCGGGGGGGGGGGGCGAAGCACTGCCGTGCACTGTTGTGCAGCGGTGTGTTAGTAAACAGTATCGTGGAGCTGAGACAAAGCTCACTCACTTTCTACCGCTGTTGAGACGAATACAGACTGATCTCTGTCTGCCGCTATGAGTGGACTAACTGATGCACAGAGCTTCACCTCCCGAAACCGCAGGAGCGCCAGTTTGAGTGCCTGCATGGTTTAATTTAATATTTTTTTTAATGAAAAATATCCACTCTGCTCTTTTTTCCCTCAGAAGGGAGTCTATGAAGCGTCTGGTGTTGTTTTTGACAACCAGCAACAGAGCAACAATGAACTGAACTTTTCTTCTGAGACATGTTGCTCTCAACAGATACAATAGTTGTAATGATGGAAGTGATTCAGCTTCTTCTTCTTCAGGTGGAATGTTCACACCCATGACTGGGAGTAGCTGCTGGGGGAGCGTTCATTGCACGGCAAATGTGCTAGTTGTATAACTGAACTCGATTTTTCAAAACCGCTTGCTTGAGCACAGATAAACAAAAAAGCCCTTTTTTCTCAAAAGTGGCTGAAGTGTTTATTGTGACACTTTAGTGATGTTTAGATACAGGAGGGACACGGGGACACACCAAAAAACATCAGAAATTTGATTTGACTGACTGATTTGTTTAGCTTAATTTACTCCATGCTGTTTCTCTCCAAACATGAACAGTTTTTTTTTTTTCATACTGAAAATTACAATATTTCCAGCATTTGCAAAAAAAATTGTTTCAAATACTTTGCTTTAGGCAACTTCTCCACAAGAACTGGAGCTAAATCACAACAGAGGAGTTTCAACTGTGTTTTTTCATCTGAACACTCAACTAAGATTTAACAAATTAACATGTCAGTCTGTCAACCACCCAAGTTATGTGGACACAACCTAAAGGTGTTACAGGTGAGGCAATTCAGAATACCCAAGATCAAACACCTCCAAACTCAAATGCTTCAAGCCAAATGGCTAAAAGAAAAAGATACGTATTGAAGATACATTTTAATGCAAGGTTTAATCTTCACACTAAACATTGATGACTAGTAGCTAGGCCTAACACAGCCTGTAACATAAACACAGCATATTTGGCTTCACTACTGGTCAACTGAAAATACTGAAAATACAAAACTACTTTCTCCTTTAGAAGTACATTTAAGTCACCTCAGGTGAAACTGCCTCAACGTCCTAAATGAAAATTTGGATGCCTCATGCCTCACAGGAATGATCAAAGAAAGACAAAAATGCATATTAATGCAAAATGTATATGTGCAATGAAAACAGCAGATCATGGACAAATGAAGCCATAAACTGTCCAACTTTCTGTCCAGAAGAACCTCACTACTTAGTTAGGGTAGACTTTTTTGCCTTATGCATGTTTAAATTGGGTATGAGTCTCATCTGTGCTCATCTACCCTACAGACAACTATGTCGTTTTTCAGTCTTTGCACCTTTGTTGACAGGTTTCCAGCATCCACTTCACAAACATCTTTTGAAATACCTCAAAATTGTATTTTAGACTTTTGGGGTATTTAAGGTCCAAGGCATATGTTAGTCCAAGCAAGTAACAGCAGGCTCTGCTGAGATCCCCGAGGTGATGGAACCCTCAGTGACAATCCCTACATCCCTGACTTGTCTTTCAGCACGCACAAGGTACAGGGCCATCGTCTCTGCAGCCAGCTCTTCTTCCACATTGACCACTGAATCATTCTGTAGACATTGTAAAGGAAACGGGTGATAGCAGATAATATTTGATGTATTAGGTTTGTAAAATGCATATCGATTTGTATTTAAGCTACAATAGCATTGTTGCAGTCTTTCCCATAGACGCAAAAAGAAAAAGTTAATAGTAAATTAATAAATCAATAGTTATTATAGCAGACTATGTAAGTATTCAGTGGAAACACCTCCAAATTTACAGATTACTGTATGAAAAACACAGAAAGCCATTTATTGCACTCACCTCAAACTCCTTGATTAAGGCACCTACATCTTCACCCAGGTGATCAGTGAGACATCGGATAACAACTTCTCTAGTTTTCTCAATGGGAATTCCACTCTAAATATATTTTCTCCACTTAAGGAGAAAATATAGTTAATACAGCTGACGAGAAACAGCAGTCACTCTCCTCAGTGCACATTATGGCCCTTTTACTTGAAATATATCATAACATTGACCACACTGAGAAAATGAAACTCAATTTACTGAAGCAATTGGTAAAACATTGCAATTTCTATTAAAAATCATTATATCATTCAGCCTTATCTGGAGTGATCGTGTTTGCCATGTGGTGCATTTTTTGAGTCCACTCAAAATAATCCAGCCGTTGTGACTTCCGGGTTCTGTTAGACATGGGTGTTTTTGGACTAAGGCTTCTGCAACCTGTCCAACCTGAAGGCCTTTGGGACAGGCAGTGTAACTGTACATGTAATCTGACAGCCTTTCTATTATTTCAGACTTGATCCAGGTGTTGTTGAGGACAGTGCCATCTTTCAAAAACTGCTCATTTGCATTCCTGAGCACTGCCTCTGTTGCAACTGGAAAAAGTGGAATTTCAATTTCACTTGGCCATGATGTCCTTTCGGGGCTCAATATGATAGTGTCTTGTGATGACAATGAAGATGTGCCATCTGACTGTCAGTCTGCAGAACTAGAGGATGATGGTGAAGACAATGTATTTAAAGTCAAACTGGAGGTGTCACTTACATTGTCTGCAGCAAACACATTAGTAGACAGATGAGGGTAGGGGAAGACAAATAGAACAGTACAGGTTACATAACATAACATAACATAACATAACATAACATAACATAACATAACATAACATAACATAACATAACATACAGTAGTATCCCGGTACTGGGTAGGTACAGCTGAGGACCAGGAAGGCCCCGGTGGGGTGTGTGTATTATGTTGTCTAATGTTCAATTAAAACTGAGGGTTAGAAAATGTGGCACAGATCCCTCCACTGCTGGCCGACAGTGGAGCTGTCGACATGCCCCACCATACCCCCAAACTTTGCTTTTTGCTGAGAGAGAGTAGAATGTTTCTGAAACTGTGTGTCTAACAACCCGTTTGAAGAAATTATGCTTTGCCTCAAAGTGCATGGTCCAGACACAGACCAAAGGTCCAAAGCCTCTTATCAAGTCTGGACAATGCTCCAAGAAATGGTGCTTAGGAGTTAACTTCAAGTCAAGAAAAACTTCCAGCAGATATCAATGTATCAAGGTAACTTATACTGTCCTCGGTATGAGTAGTGGATACCACACGTTCAGTAACATCTTTTAATGTCATAAGAACTTGCGATGTGGGGTCATTAAGTGGCACCTTTGCACCAATTATAAATGGTAATAATCTCAGTAGTGTCCAATTCTCATGTGCATTTCCACCAATAGATCTGCGAGAAGAAAGACTTAGTGGGATGGGTTGGGGGCGGTCAGTTTTATCGGTCCAGTTGTATGGAAACTTGTTATTAAATCGTTCAATTGTAAAAAAGTGAAATGTCATCACATGAGTAATATTTGTGCTTTCGACTTCTGTGAGTTGCATAAGTGCCATATTTGTTAGTTTTGAACTCAACCGTCAAACACACTATTGTTTCTTGTCTTTTAAGATGAGTGTTAATGTGTTGAAAATAAACTCTAGTATTTGGAAAGCACAAATCACAAAATTTTAAATTTAAAAGCTATCACATCTCGTTGACTTTCAGTTTCTGATTTCTGATTCTGATTTGTGAGCTGTATGTATGTAAGTATGTATGTTATGATTAACGGAGGACATATATGGACCCAAAAATCAGACTGAGGCCAGACCGTTAAAAAGCAAAATAAGGATTTATTTAAACTAAAAAACAAAAACTAGATACTTAGCCAGAGCAAGGAACAAACTAAAAGCGAGGAGACTGACAGGCTGGCAGAGTGGAGGAGGAAAAAAAAGGAAAAAGACGCAGGGTTAGATAATAAATCAAAAGAATTGCTTACGTGGAGTTGATCAATCAGAGAATAACCACGGATTAACTGGCGATAGAAATTGGCAAACCCCAGGAATCGCTGCAGTTGTTGGGGGGGGGGGGGGTAGACTGGCATGTTGTTTGTGTTCAATTAAATTGCGTGAAAAAATAAGTATGTCGTCCAAATAGACAAAAATAAACTGGTTTAGCATATCCCGGAGTATATCGTTAGTCATGTTTTGAAAGACGGCTGGAGCATTAGTTAGACCAAAAGGCATCAGCAGATACTCAAAATGTCCTAACGTGGTGTTGAAGGCTGTCCTCCATTCGTCCCCCTCCTTGATCCGGATCAAATGGTAAGTTTCTAAGGTCTAGCTTCGTGAAGATGGTGGTGTGGGACAGTGGCTTGAAAGATGGGTTGATTAGCGGCAGAGGGTATTTATTCTTTACTGTTATGTTGTTTAGTCCTCTATAGTCAATACAAAGTCGGAGTGTTTTGTCCTTCTTGGCAATGAAGAAAAATCCCGCCCCAAGAGGAGAGGAGGAGGGTCGAATTAGCCCTGAGGCTAGAGAGATATAGAGAAATATATTTCTCCATGGCCTCTCTCTCGGGACGGGAATGAATACGTTGAATAGGTTTGGAGGAGAGGGGCTCTGTGTTTGTGTTGCTCACCTGGATTCTCCTCTCCCCAGGAGAGTGCCCCCTACATGGTATGATGTCCACAGTAAAGACAAAGTCCCAAGCGGATACTCGTGTCATGATTCTGCCGCATGCTGCTGTAATCAACTCACCTGTACTGGAGCACACCTGCCAACAATCTCCTCATCTAACCGGGCCTTCTTATACTCCTGGACTGCAGAGACTCGTCGCCAGTTCGTTGCTTCCCGTCGTTGTGGTAACGTGTGTTGTTCTTGGCTTAGTAATACTCTCTCCTCACATGTCCTTAGGATTAATCATGTCTTTCTCTCTTGTTAGTTCCTGGTTATCGTCACTGTTCCTGTTTGCTCCACTGTCATCTTCACCG
The DNA here is from genome assembly GCA_016785285.1 of Brachirus orientalis. Lineage (NCBI taxonomy): Eukaryota > Metazoa > Chordata > Actinopteri > Pleuronectiformes > Soleidae > Brachirus > Brachirus orientalis. Next base: position 206,016 of record JAFBJR010000788.1, on the reverse strand, counting down.
TGAGCTTTGGCCACTGTTCCCTCACCTGCACTGCTCCACTGCTCCACAGCCTCATTCACCGCCAGGTCAGATCTCCCTCGTGCCTCACCGCCGCTGGAGCCGCTATCCACGGCGTCTTCTTCCCCCTTCCTGGAGGATTGTTCCCGACTCCCCCTCCCCAGCACATTCACTGTTTGAACTAAATAAACTGTTAAACTTTTCCCTGCCTCTGACCGTGCCTGCATCTGGGTCCAGCCTCCCTTTGTACAGCCTGCAACAACTCCCTGCCGCTCGTCAGGAGGTAGCCGAGTGTTGCCAAGCTGCATCGGTTCTTCAGGTTCGGAGGTTATCTGGGGGCCAGGAGTAGAAACCGAAGGAGCTGGAACCGGAGAAGCTGGAGCCAAGGGAGCTGGGACTGAAGAAGCCAGAGACGACGAGGAGACGGAGTGTAGCAGCCTGGGAAGAGAGCTCCGGGGGCAGGTTAGTCTGGACCCCCTACTTTCTCTGTGCTTCTCCCTTATTCTGTTATCTATTCTGACAGCCAAGCTAATCATAGCCTTGAGGGATTCACTCTCATCCCTGGTGGCTAATTTCTATTTTATCTCATCATTTAGCCCCCTGAGAAAAGCAGTGATGGCTGCTGGTTCCAACCGCTTTCAGCAGCTAGGATACAGAAATCAATAGAATAGTTGGCAGCTGAGCGGTTTCCTTGTGTAACCCACCTGGGTTCCTGAATTTATTGTTGTGGAACGGTGCAGTTCCCTGGCCGACCAGAGGGTGGCGCGTCCGCCATGAGTAAACACTGAGTGTTTACTATGTTCCTTTTTTTTTCTCGGCAGAAGACATCGCCTAAGAGCCCACAGCTCACCAACTGAGAGCTCCTGGGTATACTGTGTGAGGACTCAGCAGGAATGGAGAGCCTCTGTTAGCGAGCCTTAGCTCCGGTAAGAAATGCTAATGCTAACGCGACACCTTAGTACTCAATGATTCCTTGTGATTGTGTTACTCCTGATCCATAAATAGATTAAAAAAAAAACAATTGGAGCTGTGATACTGTCGCCGAGAGTACGAGAGACTACACAGATACAGATGCAGATCATTTTAGTTGTGACGAATGAGTGTAAGCAAATCGCTAATTTCCGTTGGCATCGAGCTAATCGCGCCAGTTGCGAGCTAATAGCATTAGCCGCGAGCTAATTGTGCACTGTCATGCTAATGTTAATTTACACTGTGCAGCTACCTTGGTTAAGCTAGCTCCCGTCCTAGCACTGTAGCAGAGCAGCAACAGTGTTTTACACCATTAGAGGTGCCTTGTATTCAGTTGTTTGAGATTGAAGTTATTTTACTAAAGGAGTATTTGCTCTTTTGATTGATTACCTGTGTTAATAATGTCATTCAATGGTTTAAATATGTTGAAGTGAATACATAAGGGTTGTTTGGTCCATTCTAACAGTTCATATTAAAGGACCTATGTTTAATTAAAAATGTTACCATTACAGTGCTGTTGAAAGAACATAAATAGATTTAATGTGTTAAATATGTAAATGATGAGTTTAAATTTATTATTTCATTATTATTATTATTTTAATTACATGATGAGGTGAATGTTATGATTTGGAGTACATGATTTGTAGCAAATTGAAAGTGGAATATCTTGTGTAATGTGATGTGATGTAACTCTATTCATTTTACAATGATTAGACAGTGTGTATCTTTCATGATTGATATACTAAAAGAGGAAATATCAATGATAGTGATGACTTAAGGAGATCGATAGAGAGAAAACTAGATTATAACATGCATTCTTCGCTGTGTGCATAGATTGGTTTTTTGTCCAGACCGAGTCGATCGGGATCTGAACTTTATGTTCAGTGGCGAGCCAGTTAAAACTGAAGATTGACTGTGGAGGAACCAGCAACGCGGTGTGGCCAGCCGCAGGATCCATCTGCAGAGCACAGCATCGTCAAGTCACAGATAAAAAAGACTGACACTCAAAATCTACCCGGGTAGTTCGAACATAGATATTAAAGAACACACGCTCACACACAAGAAGACTTTTGCTCCTTTTCTTAAAGAGGCTATACGCCTTGGACATCGCATTTTTTATTTTGAAGAAACCTCCATTTTGTTTTATTTATTTTATGGGCCCATTTATTTGTGCATTTAATACACTTGGATTCAAACCATTTTGCTGTATGTGTGTGTGGTATTTCTGCTCACATAGGTTTTCAGGCTCCATAGTCATCCCTAGACCTTCTGATACTGGCCTATAAATATCATCTAAACGGTTACAATTGGCGAGCCAGCCAGGAGCCTGGTTATGTGTTAGCAGTGATCCACATTACAAGTGTGTGAAACAGTTTTGAGTGTGGAAAATATTTTCAAGTGTGAAAGTTCCTTGTCTGTGTATAGATTTCTGATTGCTAAGAATGGAGTTCATTATGAGCTCAGGTATCAAAGTCCCCAATGCAGTAATCATCAGTGGTTTACGTGAGTCACCAGAAGATGAGGAGATCATAGACTTCCTTAAGAAGTATGGCTCCATGAGACTTGTCCCAGTCATCGACGTTAAGTCAGAGTTTTATAGAAACCTGATTATTGAGTATCAAGATGGTGCTGCTATTGAAGCCTTATCCCCTCTCCTTCCCTACACACATGCACTTAAAGACAATCCAGATGTAAAATACTACGTTCAAACTCTGGCAAGTGTGTATACTAACAAAGTTGGCTGCAGTGTTACCAGAACTTTCCTTGATGAAATAAAGAAGCTAGCCAAACTGAGTGGAAGAGAATTCGAAGAGGTTCTGAAAGACATGATGTCAGAGATCAGTGAGACAATAGAGACTGGTGGCAGTGGTGATAATGAGTCTGGAGCCAAACAGCTCGACGTATCCTCGGACACATCTGAGCCCCCACACCCACAACTGCTCCCAGGTTCTCCTCAAGTAAGGTTCATTCAGAGTGGTGCTGAACCATGTCCACCAGCTGATGTGAAAAAGAGTCTGTCCAGTGTGGATAGTGACCTGAATCCACCTGAAATTCAAAGGGTCGTTGTTGAGCACATTGTAAGGAGAGATGAATTAAACACACATTCACACTTTCCCATCAAGTTCCGGTCATTCTCAGGTAAGATTCCCAGACCCAACAGTGAGACAGACTACGACACATGGCGTTCACATGTTGAACTTCTCAGGAAAGACCCCACCATGTCTAATCTTCAGAAGTCACGGAAAATCTTTGAAAGTTTGCTCTCCCCTGCAGCAGATATTGTGAAGAGACTGAGCCCTGAAGCTACTCCAGAAACCTACCTTCAACTGCTGGACGCAGCCTTTGGAACCGTGGAGACCGGCGAAGAGCTTTTCGCCCAGTTCATGAATACTCTTCAGGATCCTGGTGAAAAGGCCTCTATTTACCTCTGTCGTCTTCAAGCTGCCCTGAACCTTGCTGTTAGGAGAGGAGGAGCTGCTGGAGAAGTGGACAGGCACATTCTCAAGCAGTTTTGCCGCGGGTGTTGGGACAACACTTTGCTCTCTGATCTCAACCTGGAGGAAAAGAAAAGTCGCCCCCCAGCATTTTCAGAGCTCCTGTTGTTAATCCGCACTGAAGAAGATAGACAAGCGGCAAAAGCCACGCGTATGAAGAAACACTTTGGTTCACACCGGCAGCGGGCTATGGTAAATTCTCAAAGTGCCTGTGCTTGCAGCCAACATGCAGTATTTCAGCCTGAGTCCGACCCATTGACAGAGCTTAAACAGCAGGTGGCGTCACTGCAGAGTCAGCTCACCACGCTGATGTCCAAGAAGGCCAAAAAGTCCCCGAAACCAAAGGCGAGCCCTGAGCATCAGCCAAGCGGATCAGCCGCATCTAAACTTGACCCTAAAGCACCAAACTGGAAACCCACCAACTCAAAGACCAGCACTCACCCAAGACCTTGGTATTGTTTCAAGTGCGGCGAGGACGGTCACATCTCCTCAGCCTGCAGTAACAGGCCCAACCCCACTCTCGTCAATGAAAAGATCAGCTGAGGGAAAAGCAGCGTCTCTGGGAGGCTAAGGAACACTCACCTGAACATAAGGATTTTTAGATGAGTTTAGATGAGTTTAGATTCCTCAGTTGTAGGGCAAACTGAGGCTGGAGCAGTTCACCAACGCCCTGCTAAAAATGAAAGTGATGTGAGGCCCAGGTTCAGTGCTGCCTTGAACCAATCCAACATCAGGAAAAAACCCCTCAGAGTCCCAGAAAAGCTGATAGGTATGAAGAGCACAGGTCAAGTCACAGTAAATGGCAAACAGTTCAGCTGTCTCCTTGACACCGGTTCACAAGTAACCACAGTCACCAAGTCATTTTACAATGAATACTTATCTGACCAACAGATCGAACCACTCTACAACCTCCTGGAAGTTGAAGGGGCCAATGGTCAACCTGTGCCTTACATCGGTTATGTTGAAGTCGCCATCACCTTCCCGAAGCAGTTCCTCGGAGCTGAATATGAAGTCCCAACGTTGGCTCTGGTAGTTCCAGACAGTGGCACCTCAGGATACCAGATACTAATTGGTACAAACACACTAGATGTAGTGTATGGTATGTGCAGAGAGAAAAGCCCAGCAAGCTGCCATCCTGTCCTGAACGGCTACAGGACGGTGCTGAAGGTACTTCAACTGCGACAGGAACAAAGCCATGACAGTAACATTGGACTGGTGAGGATGCAAGGCAGAGACAGGAAAGTCATTCCAGCTGGAGGAACAGTTGTTCTGGAAGGGACGGTGGCAGTCAAAGAGTTCCACACTGAGAAGTCTGTCATCGTGGAGTACCCTTCATCGTCTATTCTCCCATGGGGGTTGCTAGTGAAGCCCTGTCTCGTTGACCTACCATTCAGACAGCTAGGCAAACTGCCAGTCGTGGTCTCCAATGAGTCAGAACATGATATTACCATCCCAGCCAAGACTGTGATCGCAGAGCTCAGTGCAATCCAGACCATTCTGTCACACAAACAGAGTGTGACCAAGCCATCTGAGTCAGAACGCTCCAAGACAGCTGATTTAGCCTTTGACTTTGGGGAGTCCCCGGTCCCCCCAGAATGGAAGAACAGGATCACTCAAAAGCTAAACAGCATGCCTGAGGTCTTCGCCCAGAACGACACTGACTTTGGAAGAACGGACAAAGTCAAGCATAACATCAAACATCAAGATAACATCAAGCTCGACCGATACACCCACACGACGTAGAAGCGGTCCGTCGACATCTTCAAGAGCTTCTCGACGCTGGGGTGATCCGTGAAAGTGAGTCCCCGTTCTCCTCCCCAATCGTCGTAGTTAGGAAGAAGAATGGCCAGGTGCGCCTCTGTATTGACTACAGGAAATTAAACCTGCAGACGGTGAAAGACGCTTATGCCCTCCCGAGGATGGACGACACCTTCACAGCACTCTCCGGTTCCAAGTGGTTCAGTGTCCTCGATCTGAAGTCTGGCTACTATCAGATCGAAGTTGACGAGGTTGATAAGCCCAAGACCGCCTTCGTATGCCCACTTGGTTTCTGGGAGTTTAATTGCATGCCTCAGGGAGTGACGAACGCCCCCAGTACTTTCCAGAGATTGATGGAAAGGTGCATGGGAGACATGAACTTGAAGGAAGTTGTTGTTTTTCTGGACGACTTGATAGTTTTCTCGAAGACACTGGAAGATCATGAAGCCAGACTCACCAAGGTTCTCAACCGCCTGAAGGAGTATGGGCTCAAGCTGTCTCCGGAAAAATGCAAATTCTTTCAGTCCTCAGTCCGGTACTTGGGGCATGTGGTCTCAGAACAAGGAGTGGAGACCGATCCGGAAAAGGTCGCAGCACTGAGGACCTGGCCAGTTCCTCAGCATCTAAAGGAGTTGAAAGCCTTCCTCGGATTCTGTGGATATTACAGGAAGTTCATTAAAGGCTATTCAAACATAATGAAGCCCCTGAACGACTTAACATGGGGCTACCCACCTCCTAGGAAGCACTCCAAGTTGAAGGAGAAGAGTGGCCAGTACTACCACCCCAAAGAACCTTTTCTGAGCCGTTGGACCCCCGCCTGCCAACAGGCCTTTGAAGTGATCATAGACAAGTTGACGACATCTCCAGTTCTGGCCTTCGCAAATCCTGCACTGCCTTACATCCTTCACACGGATGCAAGTTCCACCGGCCTCGGAGCGGCCTTGTATCAGGAGCAGGAGGGCCAGCTGCGTGTCATCGCCTATGCAAGCAGAGGGTTATCCCGTAGTGAGTCCCGCTATCCAGCTCACAAGCTTGAGTTTTTAGCACTGAAATGGTCTGTAACAGAGAAGTTCAGTGATTACCTTTATGGCAACCAGTTCACAGTAGTCAACGACAGTAATCCTCTAACATACATACTTACCTCAGCCAAACTCAATGCAACCAGCTACAGGTGGTTAGCGGCCCTCTCTACCTTCTCCTTTAAGCTCCTGTACCGCCCTGGGAAACAGAATGGAGATGCAGACGCACTATCGCGACGTCCCCACGACAACCTGCGTGACGACCCCGCATCTCAGAAAGAGTGGGATAGGATCCGCCAGTTCACACAACACCATTTATCGGATCCAGATAACCTTGAGGCTGTGGATCAGGAAGTCGTTAGCGCCATCTGTGAGAGACAGCTTGTTTATTGCGCCAATGATGGAGTGGACAGTGATGGAAGTATCTCCCTCGTCGGAAGCCTTGCCATCTCTGGAGATGCTGTACCTGACAGCTTTGAGCAGGAAGATGAGTTTGGAGGGCTTCCCATTGTCCCACACCTATCGGAGTCGGATCTCAGAGACAAACAGCGAGCTGACCAGTGTATCAAACATGTTGTTTCCCAGATCGAGCATGGCGAGAAACCACCGCCCACTGTGAGGACTGAGCTCCCAGACCTACCTCTGCTGTTGAGGGAATTGAACAGGCTTGAACTGCAGAACGGCATTCTCTACAGAACACGTCAAGAAGAAGGCAACAAACAGTACCAGCTGGGTCATGTGGGAAGAGACCGCACGTTGGACTTGGTCAGAGCCAGATTCTACTGGCCGAGAATGGCGTCTGACATTGAGAAGAAAGTCAAGACATGTCACAGGTGTGTGTGCCAGAAAACCTTACCTGAAAGGGCCGCACCTTTAGTAAAGTAGTCAACGACATTCTTGTGATCACAGACCACTTCACAAAATACGCAGTGGCCATCCCAACGCCAAACCAAAAGGCTTGAATGGTTGCAAAGTGCTTATGGGACAATTTCATCGTCCACTATGTTATTCCAGAGAAACTGCACAGCGACCAAGGTCCTGATTTTGAGTCGCGGTTAATCAAAGATTTGTGTGAAGTTGCAGGTATACAGAAAATCCGAACAACCCCGTACCACCCAAGGGGCAACCCAGTGGAACGCTTTAATCGCACTCTATTAGACATGCTTGGCACTCTGGAGAACCAGGATAAGTCACACTGGAAGGACTTTGTGAAGCCTTTGGTCCACGCGTACAATTGTACCAGAAGTGAAGTGACTGGGTTCACACCATATGAGCTAATGTTCGGACGCCAGCCACGCCTCCCAGCCGACCTTGCATTCGTCTTACCTGTCAAGGAAGAGCAACAGAGGTCACACTCCCAGTACGTAAAGCACCTCAAATCCCACCTGGAAGAGAGCTACAAAATTGCTACAAGGAGTTCTGCTAAGGTAGCTGAAAAGAATAAGACAAGGTTCGACAAGCGTGTGACTCCTTCTGCTCTGGACATTGGCGACAGAGTACTTGTCAGAAACGTACGTATCCGGGGAAAGCACAAGCTGGCTGATAAATGGGAGTCCACTGTCCATGTGGTAGTGAGGAAAGCTGGAGACCTCCCCGTCTATACAGTGAAACCAGAGACCGGAGAGGGCCCCTGGCGCACACTGCATCGAGACCTCTTGCTCCCCTGTGGGTTCCTCCCTGTAACAACAGAAGAGTGTGTACAACCCAAGCCACTTGAGCGCCGCCAGACACGCCAGAACACTCGCAGTGACACAAGAGAAGTTGACCAGTCCTCAGATGAAGACGATACCTTTCCTGTTACCTGGTCCCGAAAAGAATCAGTTCCAGAAGTAACCAGATATACCTTGCGAGATGTTCCAAGACACCATGGTCCAGGCCATTTTACAGAGAATCTGTCTACAAACCTCAACAAGGTGACTGATGATGTTCCAGCTAGCGCAAGTGTCTCCTTGTTCCTCCTGATGTTACTCCAGTCAACCAAGAGATACTGAACCTGAACTTACCTGAAAATGAACCTGTGGAAGAGGAAGACCTACCTGACAACGAACCTGTAGAAAAAACAAACTTACCTGGAACCGAACCTGTGGAAAGAAAGGCAAACTTACCTGACAACGACAACCCTATAAAAGACTTGTTGGATGAGGACTACCCTGAACAACTTCCTGTCCTTACCAGCATGCCAGAATGTGATGAGACACATATCCTTGAAAATGAAAGAGAAGAGGAGATTAAGGAGACGGAGGAACAAGGAGACACTGATGACGTGATGAGGGGGCCGGAGAGGGATCGTCAGCCACCTAGGTGGCTCGAATATGTCGAACTGGGAAACCCCTTAGTCACCGTGGTTAAGTCACTCTTCCAAGGATTGACCACTGTCTGGAACGACATCATAAGTGAGAGTGAAGTCCCAGCTCATCCTCCCGTCCCTTCCCCTCAGGTGATAACCATCTGAACCTTGCCATGCACAGGGACGTGCATGAGTTTGGAGGGGAGAGTGTAACCCACCTGGGTTCCTGAATTTATTGTTGTGGAACGGTGCAGTTCCCTGGCCGACCAGAGGGTGGCGCGTCCGCCGTGAGTAAACACTCAGCCTATGTTCCTTTTTTTTTCTCGGCAGAAGACATCGCCTAAGAGCCAACAGCTCACCAACTGAGAGCTCCTGGTAACGAATAGACACTCCTCACACCATAAATCCACCATAATTTGACTGGCACAGACTGTTAACATGTAATTCGTTCGTCAGGGTATACTGTGTGAGGACTCAGCAGGAATGGAGAGCCTCTGTTAGCGAGCCTTAGCTCCGGTAAGAAATGCTAATGCTAACGCGACACCTTAGTACTCAATGACTCCTTGTGATTGTGTTACTCCTGATCCATAAATAGATAGTTATTTTACTAAAGGAGTATTTGCTCTTTTGATTGATTACCTGTGTTATTGATGTCATTCAATGGTTTAAATATGTTGGGTTAGAATACATAAGGGTTGTTTGGTCCATTCTAACAGTTCATATTAAAGGACCTATGTTTAATTAAAAATGTTACCATTACAGTGCTGTTGAAAGAACATAAATAGATTTAATGTGTTAAATATGTAAATGATGAGTTTAAATTTATTATTTCATTATTATTATTATTTTAATTACATGATGAGGTGAATGTTATGATTTGGAGTACATGATTTGTAGCAAATTGAAAGTGGAATATCTTGTGTAATGTGATGTGATGTAACTCTATTCATTTTACAATGATTAGACAGTGTGTATCTTTCATGATTGATATACTAAAAGAGGAAATATCAATGATAGTGATGACTTAAGGAGATCGATAGAGAGAAAACTAGATTATAACATGCATTCTTCGCTGTGTGCATAGATTGGTTTTTTGTCCAGACCGAGTCGATCGGGATCTGAACTTTATGTTCAGTGGCGAGCCAGTTAAAACTGAAGATTGACTGTGGAGGAACCAGCAACGCGGTGTGGCCAGCCGCAGGATCCATCTGCAGAGCACAGCATCGTCAAGTCACAGATAGATAAGACTGACACTCAAAATCTACCCGGGTAGTTCGAACATAGATATTAAAGAACACACGCTCACACACAAGAAGACCTTTGCTCCTTTTCTTAAAGAGGCTATACGCCTTGGACATCGCATTTTTTATTTTGAAGAAACCTCCATTTTGTTTTATTTATTTTATGGGCCCATTTATTTGTGCATTTAATACACTTGGATTCAAACCATTTTGCTGTGTGTGTGTGGTATTTCTGCTCACATAGGTTTTCAGGCTCCATAGTCATTCCTAGACTTTCTGATACTGGCCCTATAAATATCATCTAAACGGTTACAATTGC
>JAFBJR010000788.1:66277-194594 GCA_016785285.1 Brachirus orientalis | reverse complement strand
CTTAGTGTGCCTAGGCCTAGGTCTTAGACAGTCAGAATAGCGTTGGTAAGATCTTACAGTTGTACTCGTAGGCCCTTGGTCTTGATTCAATGAACGGAATGAGTATAGGTGTCTCCAGTCCAGAGATGGCGATGGAGGTGAATCCAGTGCGTGGCGCTCCTTCAGGGCATTCCTCAGCAGGAGTGCAGTTGTGCTCCTTCAGGGAAACGGTGTCTTCAGGGAAGTCCTCAGCAGTGCTGGAGGGAAAACTGTTAGTGAGCAGTGAGTCCTAACAGCCCTGAAGGGTGAGTGTCCCTCTGGTGTGACCTGAGCCAGGAGCGGAGGGAGGACAGCTGAAACCACAGTCAAGTCTCAGTGACGTATCGGTGAAGTTTCTGATGGTGAATCATATGAAGTGTCTCTCCTCTGTTCGTCAGTTGGGCAACACGGTGGTATATTAACTCTGGACGCTTTCCTCTTTTCAAGCTGAGTTGAGTGTCTTTCATCCAATAGACATCATTGATAGTTACATGAAAGTCAGGTTACAGTTCTTAGCCATTCGAAGTGATACAGAAATTAAAGTAATACATGTAATCATCTTAGTCATTCAAAGTGATACAGAAATCTGTCACAATATTTAAACCATGTAATCTGTCAGTCAAAAAGTTATTTATTTTAAGAAATAGACTTAGTCTAAATATGTTTATTTCACACAAAGATTCCGGTTTGAGTTCTACTAATGAATTTTGATGTAGCCAAATCAAACACACATAATTATGATGGTCAGCAATTTTATTAAGCATGCCTACCTGTATATTAGTGTCACATTTACAGGGTCCTTGAATGATTTTTTAGAGTGCAGGTTATTCCAGAATGGAACCAAATGGAGGTGAGGAAGAGATGGAACCACGGCAGTAGATATGAGCCCTATAACTTTGCCAGGTTATACCCATGTGACTGAGTACTATTATGCACATACACAGCTGTTGGAAAGAAGGAAAGGGGTAAGGAGTTTTTGTATATTAAAAGTACCTTAAAATATATGATTAAAGTGCCTAATGACATAAAACTTGAATTGATTGGAGTAAGCCACACACCTTCTGAGGTTAGCTTGTATCAATATACCATCAGCTACAGCTGATTCTTACAATCAATTTCAAGCTTTTCTCAACCTGTGTGATCACAATTAGATAACCTGATATGCAACTAACCTCAGGTTGGGTGTAAAAATGGAACATGATCACAGATAATTTAAATTTCACACAGCTGACAGAAAAGCTGACTAGAACTACAAACCATTCTGAAGCTGAAATTGATCTACAATTTTCAATCAGACCAGAAAGAACTGTGAAGATCCATAACCCTTCAACAGAGTTCTCAGACCATAATGCTATTTTCTTTTAGAGGAACTTGACAATTTGCCAAATCCACTTTCGTCAAATTCAACTTAATATAACCCCAAAGAACCAACAATAAAATTTCGAAGAAGCACTAAAAGAGCTTGATTGGGCCAGAATTATCTCCTGTGATAATGTAAACATTTTTCTTATAATTTTTGTTTATATATTTTTAAAATATTAATTCAAAAAAATCTGAGTACTTATGGAAACCAGGAGTGAGCCAAAAAAAGGAAAGGTTAATTTGCCATGGTTAACTTGTGATTATAAAACTAATGAAAGTAAGAGACCACCTTCTCAAGTCAAAGCAAGTCAATTTCATTTATATCGTCCAACATCATAAACACAATTTGCCTCAAAGAGCTTTGCAGTCTATGCAGCGACACCCTGTTATCTTTAAACCCTCACATCCAATGAGGAAAAACTCCTTGTACTATTGCTCCTTGCAAAAAAACCCTTGTACAGAGAGAAAATGGGAGAAACCTCAGTAAGAGCCACAGAGGAGGAATCCCTCTCCCAGGACAGACAGATGTGCAGTAGATGTCACATGTAGAGAAACAAGTTCAGCAGATTACAAACAGGATCACATTTTTACAAAGGGAGGAAAGAACATTAATAACAATTATCATCATTATTTCATCCAGGGTCTGGCATGTGCTATCACCATCTGGGGTTGGTTCCAGCTCTGCATGAGGCCCTCAGAAAAGGACAAGCCATAGATGAAGGATGGATGAGGATAAATAATATTAGCAATAATGAGTAGCTATATAATATATCATGACGCTTGTTGTAATATTTAAACTGTGATATTGAAGCTCTGAAATCAGAGATACCCGTGAAATAGGAACAAAGAGAGAGAGAGGAAGAGCACAAACTAGGGAGAGAAAACAATGTTATTGTCAGGAGAAGGTGAGCGAGAGAGAGAGACAGATATTAACAGAGACGAGGTGAGAGACTTTTTTCAGTATAAATCAGAAACACATTAATAAAAAAAGGCAGGTTTCATTCATCTTAAATAATCAGCCAGTTTCAGTTCCCTCTGATCAGAGTGATTTTAACATTCACAACTTCACAGTTTGTCTCAGTCTGTAGTCTCTTTCGGTCAAATATATTGCGTGTTTGGCCTCTCTCAGAAAGTTTAAAATTTTGGATTTGGACTTGGTCTGACAGCCTCCACCCTGGGATTTAAAACCGACATAAAAGCATTAGCCCCGTGCAAAATCCTCCACTGGAGGTCCCTGGTTCGTTTCTTCAAAGGGGATTTGAAGGGAATCCTCCACAGTGTATATCCACAAACTGGATACTTTGTTGCACAGTCTCTGTCCATTAATGATTTTAACACATTTCATGTAAAGTCTGAGACTTTCTTCTCTCTGCAGGCTCAGCTTCTCCTTGCTTAAGACCTTTAGAAGAGGACCACTGAGCTCTGTGGATTTGGGTTTTAGCTCGAGGTTAGCGAAAGCATTTGTGGTGTCAGGCTTTGCCTCTCCTCTATTGTAGCACAGGAGAAAGTGCCTCTCTCTAATAGAGACTCTCTGCCTCCAGAGCTCGATGATTTTCTGAACCAGCCTGGTGGAGTGCATCCCCAGGACGGAGCTCAGAGCCTGGGCATCAGAGAGCACTGACCCTGCTGCGTCCACCAGCTTGCTTCAGGGTTACTGTCTCTGAGTGGCACAGCACCTCATCAGCCGAGGCACAGCGCTGCAGCACACATCCAGTCTGCCTCCGCAAATTAAAAGCTCCTTTAGCAACCAGTGCAGAGTGTACAGCTCCTGAAAAATTTTCTATTTAAAAAGTGTACAGGATTTAAAACACCCTGATAAAATAGAGGTAGCCCACTTAGCCTAAAATCTTTAAAACCAGTTAAAAACAGAGCAACATCCAGTCCCAGATTATTAACACATCTGGTGGCTGTCCTACTGGCCGGGTGGCCAGGGCCCTGCCCCCCCTCATCTATTTATAAAAACAGACTGTGGCACCCAGTGTAGACCATTCTAGAAGTAGTTAACCATCTTTGCCTGGATCTGAGCTAAAGGACCTGGTGGTGGGTACAAGCCACCACCAGGTGGCTTGTTCCTCGCTGTTGGTTGCTGTATACACACTGTACAGCACCTTGATCTTGAGACCAGCACTGAACACAAACCTCTCTAAAGTCTGTGTTCAACACAGTCAAAAGCACTTCAGTCAGGCCATTTCAGTCAGTCACCGGTCCAATATTTATACCTAATGAACTGAGGACCTCCAGAACATCTTGAATCAGAATCAGCTTTATTGGCCAGGTAAGTTTTCACATACAAGGAATTTGACTCCGGTTTTACAGCACTCTCTTGTACCAACACAAAGTATGAGAATGAGGAAGACATTGTCTACCATGGACCTACCAGGCACACAGTATGTCTGGTCTAGGTGGATAACTTGATCCATGGCTTCTTTCATTCGGATGGCCAGGGCCTTAGAGAGTAGCTTGTAGTCCGTATACAAGAGATGATGACTTCTGGGTTTCCTTTTTTAGGAGGAAGGGCCCTCTTGCAGGATAGAGGCAACGGCGAGGCTTTCATTGAAGACATCAAGGAGATACTATGAAGGATGTCCCAGTAGGTTTTGTAAAACTCTACACTGAGACCGTGTATGCCTGGAGATTTCCGGCTCTGCATGTTCTGGAGGGCAACATGCAACTCTTGGACAGAGAGGGGGCGCTCGAGCTGGGAATTGGTTTCTGCAGAGATCTGAGGCTCTCGCCCTGATCAGACTTGGTTCTGTGAGTTCCTGTCCTGTGTCTGGCAGCAAGAAGTGGATCATTTTCTTCTTTCCTCTCCAGGCCCGAAAAAAGAAGCCAGAGGGAGGGTCAATCTCCATGACGTTCTGCATTCTGGATGCACCTTGTACTTTTGTGTCCAGCAGGTTAGCCAAGGCCTTCTTTTTAGTCTTGAGGACTTCAATACATCCTTGAGTTCCTGTCAGGGCACACCTGATTAACAATATTGGTAACCTCCTTTTGGCTCCTTGTGCATCATCAGCCCGTGGAGGTCCGTTCGCGTGACCATATATTCAGCCACTACGAGCTTGGACCAGAACACCAGACACTGCTAATTTTTCCGCAGTCTAAAAACAGTCCATATGTAATGATTTCATAGTTTGATAAGTATGGATACAAAAAGAGTAGAAGTCATGTCGTACAACAAAAGAAGAATGAGTCTTTATTTACAAAAAAAAAAGAAAAAAAAAAAGATACTTGCCTCTTTGTACTTGTGATTCATGTCGGTTCACGTAAGGTATTGTGCCACTTCCTGTTTCCACTGGTGTTACGCTGTGTGTTTCTCCTGCTCTCTACTGCTGGAAAACTTAAAGTCACAATCTAGTCACTGAACTAGCATTTGTTTTGTTAATCGTTTATTGCTTTAAGCTTCTGTTAGCGACACCTTCACTTAACTCTATCTCACGTAGATTCACACTCTGTGGTTTTCCTAGTTTAACAGTTAGCTTAGCAGCAATGGCTGCTCTCTCGTGTTGTGTGCCACATGTTTAGCTACTCCTCTGCCTCCTTCAGTGATAACGATACTTGTAATAAATGTAGCTTGTTTGCCAGATGGAGGCGAGACTTAGCGAGGTAAAAACCTGGCTCCGCACCATAGAAGCTAAATCAGTTAGCCAGTCCCCTGTAGCCGGTGCGGACCACATAGCGGTAGCATTAGCTCCCCCAGCAGCTCCCGTGCAGCCGGGAGATCAACAGGGTAGCTGGGTGACTGTCCGTAATAAGAGGCGTAGTGCTAAACAGAAAAGCCCGGTTCACCACCAACCATTTCACACACAAGTTTTCCCCACTCACCAACACACAGGCTAAAAACCAAACTCTGTGGGTGGGTGACATCGAGTCTTATCTGAAACTGCTGGCTAAAGATAATCGTAAATTCAGTAAAGTTGCTATTCATTTCGGCAGTAATGACACCCGATTAGCCAATCGGATGTCACAAAGATTAATGTTAACTCTTTGTGTAGATACAATAAGTCAATGTCACACATCGTAATTTTCTCTAGACCTCTTCCTAATGTGACCAGTGATGACATGTATAGCCGCATGTTGTCATTCAATCACTGGCTGTCACGGTGGTGTCCAGAAAACAACATTACTTTTATTTTACTTTTTAACTGGCTTTCCTTCTGGGGAAAACCTGGTCTCATGAGGAGAGATGGTGTCCATCCCACTTTGGATGGAGCTGCTCTCTTATCTAGAAATATAGCAAAGTTTGTTAGAACTCCTGTTTTACTGTGGACATGTATGGACCCAAGTAAGGAGTGGAAGCCGGATAGTTAAAAAACGAGGTATATACAATTTATTTACAAAAATCTCACAAAAGAACAAGAAATACTTAGCCAAATAATAATGAACTAAGAGCGGGGAGACTGGCTGGCCAGTCTCACTCACTCACTCATTTTCTACCGCTTTATCCACTAGGATAAATAGGGCGAGAGGCAGGGTACACCCTGGACAGGTTGCCAGTCCATCACAGGGCCACATAGAGACAGACAACCATTCACTCTCACATTCATACCTACGGGCAATTTAGAGTGTCCAACCTAGTAACCTAGTCCCCAAATCTGCATGTTTTTTTTTGGACTGTGGGAGTAAGCCGGAGTGCCTGGTGAGAGCCCACACACCCCGGGGAGAACATGCAAACTCCTTGCAGAAGGCCCCTTGTTCCAACTGTCTCTTGCTGCAAAGGCAAGAGTGCTAACCACTACACCAACTGTGGGCCCTGCATTAGAACAACGTCTTTTAAAAAAAATGACTGCGCTCAGCCTTAGGTTTTCTCGCCTTCTTTACTGTGAAAGGCAACTCTTTCCACCCCTGGGACAGATCATGCTGAGCCTCACTCTGTGCCCTGGTGGTAACATAGGCAGTAGCAGATGTGTCCCTGTTCTGCAACAGGTCAACTAGCACAAGGACGTCCTGGCCTACTACTACTACTCTCTTACATCACCATGGATGCACCTGACCTTAACCTTACCAGTACCTATAACATTCTGTGGACCCAGGCATCTACGCTGCACAAATGTCTGACTGCTCCCCGAGTCCAACAGTGCCTCCCACGTCTGTCCTCTAATTTTAACAGGGATGGTGACACCTGTCACACTGAGCTTAATAGGGTGAGTACTATGTGGCTGGGGAGAGTAACAGAGGTTGGCTTCAGTGGATGGACCTAAAGGGCATTCTGGCTTTATATGTCCCAGCTGACCACATTGGTGACAGACTACTTTAGTCTTAGGTTTTGTATGTGCTGCTGGTTGGTGCCTGATGTAACTGGCCTTTCTAAACTCACTACCAGTACCACCCCCAAACTTGCCAGCTGCAGCACGGCCAACGTCTTGCATCTGTTCCTGCTCCCTCTTGGCTCCAGTATCCACACAGCCCAGTTGGAGGTTGCGCTCCTTAATCCAGGTGCGGATTTTGGGGTTGATCATCCATAGGAACTGTTCCATGATGATAAGTTCCTCTATCTCCTCCTTGGATCGCTCCCGTGGGCAGACCCATTTCTCGAACAGGTCCCGCAGCCTGGCTTGTAGCTCGTGCTGTGTCTCGCCCCCCAGTACCTCCTTGGAGTGAAACCTCAGCCGATAGGTCTCACTGTCGATCTCAAACTTGGAAAGGATAGCCCTCTTCACTTTATCATAGTCTTGGGCGTCTCTAATGTCCATGGACACATATGCTGCATGGGCCTTGCCTGTCAATAAGGGCACTAGATAGAGAGCCCACATGTCCATAGGCCACTGACTAGCCATTGCTATCCTTTCAAATGTGGTCAGATAGTGTTCAATGTCCTCATCCTCCACAAACGGGGACATCCGGGGTGCAGCCCATGCCATGGGAGGTGGGGTGGAGCTGTAATACGCTGACACAGTCACTGGGTTGGAGGGGATGCTGCCTGCCCCTGAAGACACTCGACCAGGGATGTTGCCTGCCGACGCCAGCCTGCTAGGTGGATGTGATGCCGGTAGCTCCGGTGACTGTTGTCCCATTGGCTCAGAGCTCACATACGCCTGTAGCTGGCTGAACTGATGTTGCAAAGCTCTGACGCGCCGATCTTGGGCCTGCATTTCCCTCTCGAACCGGTCATCCCGCTCCTGCTGCTGCTGCAAGATGCACCTCATGACCTGCTCCAGACCCAGGTTGCTGTCTTCATCAGACGATGCCGCCTGTGGCTCATCTCCCTCAGGGTGTTCTGCCTTAGCTGTGGGATCACCCTGAATGGCTGGCTGTTTGACCTCGTTCCTGCAGCTTAGCCATTGTAGTGCACCACGCCTCATTCTCGCTTGACACTGGATCCCACCGCTGCCACCAAAATGTCATAGGGTATCCGTGACAGGAGGTCTTTCCGAGGCAGAGGATGTGAGGCAGGAACTTAGTTGCTCATCTCCCTCAGGGTGTTCTGCCTTAGCTGTGGGATCACCCTGAATGGCTGGCTGCTTGACCTCGTTCCTGCAGCTTGGCCATTGTAGCGCACCACGCCTCATTCTCGCTTGACACTGGATCCCACCGCTGCCACCAAAATGTCATAGGGTATCCGTGACAGGAGGTCTTTCCGAGGCAGAGGACGTGAGGCAGGAACTTAGTTAAGGATATTGTTTATTTTTCAGTCCCAACAGCACCCAAGTGCAATATTTAGTGTTGATTTTCCTTATTGCCCCTCCTTTTTTTTTTTTTTTTTAAAAAAAGAAAGAAAATAAATAATGACACAATGGTCAAGTAAAACAAAACAAAAAAATGATAAAGGCCAATGAAATAATAGCTAGCTTGAGCAGCAATAGCTTGTCATACAATATCCCGTACACTGAGACCAACACCTACTTACAACAGGTCTTTTCACAACAAAAGCCTCCCCCCACACTGAAAACTGTACCCTTTTTATAGGGAACCCACTCCCGCGCCTCCAGTGGACCATACCACCTACTCAGGTGAGACGGGGCAATACCTAGCTTGCAAACCCAAAATATCAAAGAATAAACAAATACTCCCACATAATAACATATAAATATATTCCCCTACTACAATTAAACACAGGACAGAAAATAATACGATTGAGGCGATACCCTTGGGTGGGACACGCACCGCTCCGAGAACGCAAACGCGCCCAACCCACAGAGACACAGCATAAATAGCAAACAGTGAAGGTGCACGCTCCCTTTCACTCCCTGAATGCTGCCGGTGGAACACGTAAGTGATTTCTAAGCTTGTCGTTATGACATCGAACAATGTTTTATGCTGTCGGAAGAGAATGATGCACAGTAATCATACCTGAGACCTGAGACCCGAAACTTCAACCTGTCAGTTAGATCCCATCCCCACCAAACTGTTTAAAAATGTTCTTCCATGAATTAATCACTTCATATTAAATCAAATTAATCTTTCCTTATTAACTGGATATGTACCCCAAGCTTTTAAAGTTGCAGTTATTAAGCCCCTTCTAAAAAAAAAAGAAGCCTCGACCCAGATGTTTTAGCCAATTATCGCCCAATATCAAATCTTCCTTTCATTTCTAAAATACTAGAAAAGGCAGTTGTGAATCAGTTATGTGAATATCTGCATAGTAACAGGCTGTTTGAAGATTCACAGTCAGGATTTAGATTACACCATAGCACAGAAACAGCCCTAGTTAAAGATACCAACGACCTCCTCTTGGCCTCAGATAATGGTCTGGTCTCTATACTTGTCCTGTTAGATCTTAGTGCTGCATTTGACACCATTGATCATAAAATCCTACTGCAGAGACTGGAGCAGACTTTGGGGGTCTCAGGTTCTGCCCTCTGCTGGTTTCAGTCATACTTGTCTGATAGATTCCAGTTTGTACATGTTAATGACAATGACTCATTGCAGACACAAGTTAACTATGGAGTTCCACAGGGCTCAGTTCTTGGGCCTATACTTTTTACCTTATATATGCTTCCTTTAGGAAACATTATTAGAAAGCACAACATACACTTTCACAACTTTATTTATCAATGAGGCCGGAAGAAATAAATCAGGTTGTCCAACTCCAGGAATGTCTTAAAGACATTAAATCCCTTTCTGACCCTAAACTTTCTAACCATATTGTCACTTTAGATGACATCACCATGGTGTCCAGTTCCACTGTAAGGAACCTTGGAGTTATTTTTGACCAGGATATATCATTTGACTCACATATTAAACACATTTCCAAAACAGCCTTCTTCCACCTGCGGAACATTATGAAAATTAGAAACATTTTATCCTTAAAGGACACTGAAAAACTAGTTCATGCTTTTGTTACATCAAGATTAGATTACTGTAACTCACTACTATCTGGATGTTCTATTAGGTCGATTAAAACTCTTCAGTTAATTCAAAATGCTGCAGCACAAGCTCTAACGGGAACTGGTAAGACAGACCACATCACCCCAGTGTTAGCTTCTCTACACTGGCTCCCTGTACAGTTTAGAATTCAATTTAAAATCCTCCTCCTCACGTACAAAGCACTTAATGATCAGACCCCATCATATCTTAAAGATTTAATTTCACCTTATCACCCTAACAGATCACTACGGTCCCAAAACGCAGGTTTACTTGTAGTTCCCAGAGTCCATTTAAAGTAGAATGGGAGGCAGAGACTTTAGTTACCAGGCTCCTCTCCTGTGGAACCAACTGCCAATCTGTCTCTGTATTTAAAGTTAGACTTAAAACCTTCCTTTTTGATAAAGCTTATAGTTAGAGCTGGCTCTTAGTTATGCTGCTATAGACCTAGACTGCTGGGGGATTTCCTGTGGTTCACTCACACTTACCTCCCTCTTTTTCTTTCTCTCCCCCCTTTCTGTCCCCCACCTCTCCTCTGTCCCCCATTTTCCTCTCACCCCAACCGGTAGAGGCAGATGACCGCACATCTTTGAGTCTGGTTCTGAGATTTCTTCCTGTTAAAAGGGAGTTTTTTCTCTCCACTGATGCCACTAGTGTTTGCTCATTGTGTGAACTGTTGGGTTTCTTTTCTCTCTGTAATATTGTAAAGGTTTTGTCCTTACTATGTACAGTGCCTTGAGATAATGTATGTTGTGATTTGGCGCTATACAAATAAAATTGAATTGAAAATTGAATTGAATTAAGCCAAAAGGGAGGTAGCAAAAGGCAAAGAGACAGGCTGGCTGAGCGGAGACCTCCGAAGGTGAACTGAACAAAGGAGAAACAAGGAGTTAACAAATGATGACATGCAGTGTGGTGTAGGAGCTATGAAAAGCTCAACTGATTTAAGAAGACACACGTTTCATCAGGAAATGGAATGCAGGTGTGAGGTTGGAGGCTCCACCCCGCTGCCCAATCAAGTCTCCTAAAAAAAAAAACAAAGCAGAAAACAGCTCCACAGAAAGTACAGACATTAACAAACTAAAAGGCAGGAAGTCGGATCCTTACACCATAAATAGTAAAGAGCGTCCTTAAATCTTTGGTCAGCAATTAAAGCAGAATTAAAATGCCAGTAAGCGCTTTTGGGTAAAATATTTCTAATTAAGACACTATAAAACAAAAGTGTGATCTGTAAAACCAACTGGCAAATCCTACAAGCTATAAAGACACTAAAATGGTGTTTAAAAAATAAAAGCAGTCAAGACGAGCTAAAGACATGCTGCATCCTTCTCCACACATACAAGAGTAACATGATCAAAAACAGCATCAACTAAAAGACACCTCTCCTGAACTACATGTTCTTTTCCTGTTGTGGGACTAAAAGATCTGAAGAAGATGCCCCCCCCCCTTTACTTCCCACCCTAAAATCGTTCATAAAAAGTGAGAATTTGAAAACAAAACAATAAAAAGCATTAAAGTGACTTTACCATCATTGTCTGTAAATTAAGATCTAATATTTTAAATCAGTTTTTTAACCTGTAACCTTCCTGGTCAATGATTCCAGAGTCATGATCGCAGTCATCAGAGACACAGGCCTCACTCTTACTAATGTCAGACAGCTCAGGTCTGTCTGTCTGAGTGTCTGCTGGCTTTTGCCCCCACTTCCACATTCTACCTAATAGTGCAACATTTCTTTAAAGAAGACGTCCATCCAGTCTCCTGCTCCATCATCTCTTCATATTTGCCTGTCTCACATACCTGTTCACCACACACTTCACCTGTCTCACATACCTGCTCACTACACATTTCGCCTGTCTCACATACCTGCTCATCACACACTTCATCTGCGACGAAGCCACTGTTGTCCCGCTGAGAACCGTACAACAGCCCGTCAATGCTCATCACTTAATTCAACCAGATCGGAAGACACACAATTAAATAGATTAAGTAGTGAAAACTCAAAGTTTTTGAAAAAGTTCTACTAACTTAATTATGTCGAGTTGGTGTAACATGTTCTTCCTTTTGTGTAATTTTAACTCATATTTTTGATTAAATTGAACTATTTTGAGTATTAGTGAGCATAACTTAAAAACACAGATAAGTTAACTTAATTTATATAGCACATACTGTAACGATTCGTGAGAATCGTATCAAAAAAAAGATTAACTAAAGGTGGACCCAAGAGGCAGGGACAAGTGAAGGCGAGTAAGAGGTTTTAATACAAAAGGCAACGAAAAATAACCAGTCAAAATACAAAAGAAAAACGCTGAGGCAAGCCGGCTGGCAGGGCTGGCTCAGGAAAACACCGGGGTCTAGAGAAAAAGAAAAACAAGGATTAAACTCGAGGAAAAACCAAAACGAGAAACTAGCTGCAGTGGCTGAGAGCACAAGAGTATAAACTAAGCCTGAGCTGGGTGAGTTACCGGACGTGGAAAACATGATGCGCTGACGAGGAGGTGACAGGAAATCCAGGCTTAAGTAGAGGAGTCCTGATGAGCCGATTGAGTGCAGCTGTGGTGATTAGGGAGCCTGCCCAGCCGTGCCACCAGCCTCGGAAATAAAGTTCACGTCAATGGAAAAACACAGACAGGAAATGAAACAATAAAAGCAGGAAGTGAATCAAAAACTCCCCCAGCCAGGAGACAGATCATGACAGTACCCCCCCCCCCCAAGGAACGACACCTGGCGTTCTACCGGGTTTATCCGGGAACTCACGGTAAAAGTCCCTGAGGAGAGCCGGATCCAAAATCTGGACCCAAAATCTGGACCCAGGATCTCTCCTCAGGACCATACCCCTCCCAATCAACCAGATACTGATACCCCCTACCTCGCGGCCGGACATCAAGGATCTTCCTGACAGTGTATGCTGGGAGGCCGTCGATCAGCCGGGCGGGTGGAGGGAGGTCCGGAGGTGGGGCTAGGTCGCAGGTCGCAACAGGAGGGAGGGAGACATGAGAGGTCGGGTGAATCTTCAAGGAACGAGGGAGCTTGAGCCGCACAGCAGAAGGGTTGATGACCCGGTCCACCTCAAAAGGCCCAATGTAGCGTGGTGCCAGTTTCCTCAATTCCACCTGGAGAGGGAGGTCCCGAGAAGAGAGCCATACCTTGTCCCCGGGATGATACTCGGGAATCGGGGTGCGATGTCGGTCAGAGCGAGTTAAAGCTGCCCTGGCTGCTCGCCAGACGGCTCGACGGCGTCGGAGGTGGGAACGGATGGACGGGACGGCAACCTCCTCTTCCTGGACAGGGAACAGCGGGGGCTGGAATCCATAACTGGCCATGAAGGGGGTTAGGGAGTTGTGGGCATACTCCACCCACGGGAGGTGGGCGCTCCAGGAGGCGGGGTGCCTGGCCGTGATGCAGCGGAGCGCAGCCTCCAGGTCCTGGTTAGCCCTCTCTGATTGCCCATTCGACTGGGGGTGGTAGCCCGAGGAAAGACTCGGGGATGCGCCCACGGCTTGACAGAAGGCCCTCCAGACTTGTGAGGAGAATTGTGGACCGCGGTCTGAGACAATGTCCTGTGGGATGCCATGGAGCCGGAAGACATGGTAGATGAGTAGGTCAGCAGTTTCGAGGGCTGAAGGCAGTTTATTGAGGGGGATGAAGTGTACGCATTTGGAAGATCTGTCCACAATGGTTAGTATTACCGTATGTCCATTGGAGGGAGGCAGACCGGTGACGAAATCCACGGTTATGTGAGACCACGGGCAGCTAGGAACAGGTAGGGGGTGAAGAAGACCAGCTGGAGGACGGTGAGATGACTTACTCCGGGCGCAGGTGGTGCAGGCGGCGACGAACCCTCGGACATCCCCAGTCATTGAGGGCCACCAGAACCAATGCTGCAGGAAGTAGAGAGTTCGCAGTGCCCCCGGATGGCAGGCCAGTTTGGATGAATGCCCCCACTGTAGCACCTGTGAATGAACTGAGGTGGGAACGAACAGACGGTTGGGTGGACCAGAACCAGGGTCAGGTTCAGTATTCTGAGCCTCGCGGACGATCCGTTCGATGTCCCAGGTTGTGGCACCAATGAGGCAAGTAGGAGGTAAGATAGGCTGGTCCTCCGTGTCAAGGTGGACCAGGTCGTGAATCCTGGACAGAGAATCCGGTTTGGTGTTTCGGGGTCCTGGTCGGTACGACAGGGTGAAATTGAACCTGCCTAAAAACAGGGACCAACGAGCCTGCCGTGAGTTCAGTCTTTTGGCAGACTTTAGATAGGCCAGGTTTTTATGATCTGTCCATACGATGAACGGCAGCTCAGCTCCCTCCAACCAATGCCTCCACTCCTGTAAAGCAGAGACAACGGCAAGAAGTTCTCTATTCCCAATGTCATAGTTCATCTCAGCAGGGGATAACTTACGAGAGAAAAAGGCACAGGGGTGGAGCTTCTGGTCAGCTGGGTTCTGTTGCGACAACACTGTCCCAATACCGATGTTGGAGGCGTCGACCTCAACGATGAACTGAAGAGAAGGATCCGGGTGCATCAGGACAGGAGCGGTGGTGAATAGCTGCTTTAGAGTGGCGAAGGCGGCGTCGGCCTACGGTAGAAGTTAGCAAACCCCAAAAACTGTTGTAACTGTTTGCGGTTTGCGGGCACAGGCCAGCCCACCACCGCCTCTATTTTCCTGGGGTCAGGCTTTAGTCTGCCCTCAGCCAGGATGTAGCCCAGAAAAGTAGCAGAGGGGACATGGAACTCACACTTCTCTGCCTTCACAAACAGCTTGTTTTCAAGAAGCCTTTGAAGCACTAGTCTTACATGTTGTCTGTGGTCCTCCTGGCTGGAGGAGAAAATCAAAATGTCATCTAGATAGACAAAAACAAATTGGTTAAGCATATCTCGTAAAATGTCATTGATCAAAGCTTGGAATACTGCTGGAGCATTAGTCAGTCCAAAAGGCATGACATGATATTCGAAGTGTCCAATGGGTGTATTAAAAGCCGTTTTCCACTCGTCCCCCTCCCGGATACGGACTAAGTGGTAGGCGTTTCAAAGGTCCAATTTAGTGAATACGGTTGCTTTAGAGAGGGGTTCGAAGGAAGGGTCTATCAATGGCAGAGGATATTTGTTCTTCACGGTAATGTCATTCAAGCGTCGGTAGTCTACAGCTTGTTTTCAAGAAGCCTTTGAAGCACTAGTCTTACATTTTGTCTGTGGTCCTCCTGGCTGGAGGAGAAAATCAAAATGTCATCTAGATAGACAAAAACAAATTGGTTAAGCATATCTCGTAAAATGTCATTGATCAAAGCTTGGAATACTGCTGGAGCATTAGTCAGTCCAAAAGGCATGACATGATATTCGAAGTGTCCAATGGGTGTATTAAAAGCCGTTTTCCACTCGTCCCCCTCCCGGATACGGACTAAGTGGTAGGCGTTTCGAAGGTCCAATTTAGTGAATACGGTTGCTTTAGAGAGGGGTTCGAAGGAAGGGTCTATCAATGGCAGAGGATATTTGTTCTTCACGGTAATGTCATTCAAGCCTCGGTAGTCTATACAGGGTCGAAGAGTCTTGTCTTTTTTGGACACAAAGAAAAATCCGAGAGGTGAGGAGGAAGGTCTAATCAGGCCCAAGGCAAGGGATTCAGAAATGTATTTTTCCATGGCCTCCCTCTGGGGGCGGGAGATGTTGTAAAGTTTGGTCGTGGGTAAGGTCGCGCCGGGAAGAAGGTCAATGGAGCAGTCGTAAGGTCTGTGTGGGGGAAGTGACAGGGCTCGGGACTTGCTAAACACCTCGCCTAACTCGTGATACTCGGGAGGCACCAAAGTGAGGTCCGGGGGAGTGCACGGTGAGGTGGAAGGGTGAGTAACGGGTCTAGCTGATCGTAAACAGTGGGTGTGGCAAAAGGTGCTCCAACTAATTACCGTGGAAGTGAGCCAATCTAGGTGCGGGTTATGTAGCCTAAACCAGGGGAGTCCTAACACCAAGGGAGATGAGGGTGAAGAAATCAAAAGGAAGGAGATTAATTCATGGTGATTACCAGATAGCTGTAAGGAGAGGGGTAGTGTCTGTTGGGTTATGGGGGGCAGAGAGGAACCATCGATAGCACACACTGTACGGGGGGGCGTCACCGGAGTCACAGGAAGGTCCAACTGTCGAGCTAGGTCCAAGTCAATAAAATTCTCGTCAGCCCCGGAGTCGATTAACACCCTAAGAGTGTGTGAGGTGCCCTGGTGGGTGAGAGTGGCATCTAGTTGAATGCGTTTGGAGGAGAGGGGTGTTGTGTTAGCCTGGCTCACCTGGATTCTCCTCTCCCCGGGTGAGTGCCCCCTATGTGGTCGGAAGTCACAAGTGCGTCGGGTGTGTCCGGTTCGTCCACAGTAGAGGCAGAGCCCGAGCTGGATTCGCCACCGGCGTTCCTCGGGTGGAAGCCGAGTATGACCCAGTTGCATTGGCTCAGGAGAGGTGAGTGGACGCGGGTGAGACAGGTCCGAAGGAGGTGAGGCTGAGGAGGAAGCAAACTCAGGAGCAGAGGTGAAGATAGACGGGAACGCCCGGAGAGATGTTTGCCTGGAGCCCCTGATCTCTCGGCGTCTCTCTCTCAGGCGATTGTCTATTCTAACTGCCAAGCTAAGCATTGCTTCCAGAGATTCACACTCATCTCTGGTAGCTATTTCATTCTTCATTTCATTATTTAGCCCCCGAAAAAGGCAGTGAGTAAAGCGGGCTCATTCCATCTGCTCTCAGCTGCAAGAATGCGGAAATCAATTGAGTAGTCTGCTATCAGAAATGTACATGTTTGGCTGTTGCTGGAAAACCAGCCTGCACTGCCTAAGAAACTTATTACAGGCTCCTACCTCCCCCCAGTAGTAGTCCGGCGTAGGGATGATCGGTTCCCGGCGAGGAGGTGAGTCCGTAGCAGCCACAGGCGGTGAATGGATCTCCGATGGTGCGGCGAGGGGCAAGGGAGATGCTGCGGCGTCACCAGCCTCAGAAATAAAGTTCACGTCAATGGAAAAACACAGACAGGAAATGAAACAATAAAAGCAGGAAGTGAATCAAAAACTCCCCCAGCCAGGAGACAGATCATGACACATACTAAAATACAATAAAATCTGAAAGTAAAACAGATCATAACAAATAAATTGCAGTCATAGCCTATTAAAACAGTAATAATTGGGGCAAATGGTATGAAATGCATTAGACATTAGTGGAAGTGTTTTTTTTTTATTATTTATTTTTTTTTATTTTTATTGTCATCAGTTTAATGTAGCCTATATATATTTTTTATTTTTACTTAAGTGTTGAGCAGCTGCAGGGATAATTTTTTTATTCTCAGTTAACCTCTGATTCACCCTCCGAAGCTGAAGGCGGCGCTAATGCACATAGTACACTGATTCCTTCACCTAGTACTACCATGCTTTGGAAAGACACAGAAGAACCACTAACGTTACACACTCCAGCAGCACAATTAGCCAGCTAAATCCATGTATCATTCGTAACGATATTACGGCACTTAAATATTATCTAGGTGACATAACCATAGGAATTGACCTATGAAGACAATTCTGAAACATCTGTGCCATGCTGTCATGATGTAGGCTAAATGGACGACTCTGCGCTGCGAGGGTTTCAGAACGACCCTGCTTGGAGGCAAGCTGCTTTTCATGACAAAGATGAATAAATTAAAAACCCCTACCAGTAAGTAAAAATGAGTTCAAAATTTCATTCAAGATTTGTCTTAAAAAATGATAAAACTAATATGTTTATGCTATTTTTCATTATATAAACCAAATTGTTTTGAGGAAAACATGTCATTTAAACCAGTATTAGCTGTCATCCATGATCATGTTTTGGTAAGCTAATAGTAATCTTGTTGTTATATTAAGTTGTAAGTATAAGCAATTCTGTTGATCTGGAACTGTAAGTTGTGCACAGCTTCGTTCACCTCCAGAATACAGGTATTTAGACACTACAGGCTGCAGCATAGCCACTATTCCAGAACCAGTCCTCTACCATGTCTCTACTCTGATTGCATTTGTACATTTCAGACACTTAATGCACTGAGTACTCATTTGTCAAGATATCATACAGCACAAGCTAGCAGTTGTACAGAGCAGAGTCAGGGGCCTGTGTTATTTAAATGCCCTTTATGCATATTTCAGCAACCCTTTTCTGAATCAGCCATTTTCAGTCATCTCAGAAAGCATTTGAAAAATCACAAAACAGTGACATGTCCATACAAGGATTGCATGTATAGCATAAATGTGTACTCTTCATTTAATTCTCATAAAAGTAGAGAACACCAAGCAGGTCTTGCATCAGACTTTCAAACAGATATTGTCGGTGGGGTGTTAGGGTCCGGCTCCGCGCTGCTTCCTGCCTTTTATTTTGTTTAGTGTTTTACTTCCTGTGGAAGCATGTCTTGTGCTTTGTGTTTTCAGGAGACTTGACTGGTCAGCTGAGCAGAGTCCCCTCCTCCTCCTTTTAAACCCTGGTCCTTCCCGCTGCAGGTGTCACAAGTGGTATTGTACCCGACGTTACACTACAGTTTAAGATGGCGCCGCGGGTGGCTGCCTCGATTTGTTGGTGCGCATTGTTTTTTCTTGTTTTGTTTGTAAACACCGTTTTTTGTTTCGGTTCACGGCTCACTTTCACCAGAGAAAAACTTATGAACATTTGGGGAACAACTCCACGGGGTTTGTTTCCCGAGTTTCTGGCTCCTACAGCGGTTTTGGTGGACTTTTTAGTCAAAGGTGCCCTCACCTTTACAACTTCACGCCGACGTAGGGGGAAACGAGCCGGTGTGCTCGTGCGCCTTCGCCAGCGAGGAAGACGCACCCCGCTACCCGGAATATTTCTCTCTAACGTGCGCTCACTGGGCAATAAAATGACAAACTTCAGCTTCTGTTGAGGAGAGACAAGGACTTTTATTCATCCTCTGTTTTGTGCTTCACCGAGTCATGGCTGTGTGGGAACATCCCAGACTCCGCGCTAAAGCTGGATGGATTCCAGCTTCACCGATGGACTGCGATGTTTTGTCTACTCAGCTTCAACTTCAAAATGTGCCGAGTTGAGTTCATCCAAGCTCTGAAAAACCTTTATTGAGCACAACTATCCTTGTGTAACGCCAATGGAGTATCAGTTGGAGCAACCTGGACTTACCAGCATGTATGTCCAGGTTGCTCCAAATGTAATGTTAAGAATGTCTGTGTTTTTAAACAACTCTTGAATCATTTTTTAAAAACATAGACATTCTTAACAAGATTACTGAAACAAATACTGCATCTGGTCAATATGTATCATGCTCCAATGGCTCTCATTTCCTTGAAAATGAGTTACTGTCAACAGGGGATCTTCACCACTTCAGCTATATATTAATGAGCTTAAAATTTGCAATCTGCTTGGCACATCAGACAAAATTCACAAACTCTGTGCTGTATATTGGTTCCCCGCTAATGTGCCACCAAAATACAGATCAGCATTACACTGATCAACGTTATAAAACAACAGCTGGAAATCAACCTTGACTTCAATTTGAAGACCCAGACTTTGATGGGAAACTTACTTCCCTTGTAGACATTGAGGAATTGCCACACAAAGCTGTTGTGCACATCTCATTTGCACAAGACTCCAGTTCTGTTGCATCTACTGTTCTACTTTCAGATGTGTCATCTTTAGAGCGTCTCAGCAGGTGGCCTCCAGGTCCTTTTTCAGTTCCCACATTTGCATTTGATGTTGAACTGAAACTTTGAGATGAAAATGTGGAATATGAGAAGAACAACACGTACCTTAAGTTGACAAGAGACCTAAAGCATGACATTTTAGAAAAGCTTGCATCTACTATATATGGTTTTAAGGCTTACCCAAGTGATAAAGAGATTGCTGAGGCTCTTGTAGCCAAAATCCCTGCTTGAAGGAAGCAGGAAGAGAATGGATGGAAAAACAGCATCAAGTTTAAGATGGGCAATTACAGGAACAAGATGAGATGGGCTGGATGTCAGGAGGTCACTGTAAATGCTGGAAAAAGAAGAAGTAATCCTGAAAATGAACCTTCACATTCCAACAAGACCCAAGCAAGCAGAAGTCAACTTCCTACCCAACTTTACCCAAGGAAAGGATCCTCCAAGTCTTGAGCAGTTGAGGCGATTGTTGAAAAAGTCAAGAAGACTGAGAAGAACCTGCCCCTCATTAGAAAGATGATGGAGACCACATTTCCCCTATGCCGACAGACTGTACTGATGTCCTGCCCACCAGTGAATGATCTCATGGACCTCTGACCTGTTCTCAAAATAGAGTCTGAGGTAATGTAGATCATCTCACTTTTTTTTAAGTGAAAATTGTGATTCTTACTCATTTCGCCATTATTTTCTGCTTTATAAGTCTGTGTTAGATTCAATTTTTTTAAGTGTTGGTGCTGTATTCTCCTCCTGTTATTTCAGTTGTTATTTCAGAGCTTGATGGTGTTCCAGCGGGGCTCCTTACTGTTATCTGTTATGACCATCATACAAGTCCAGTTCACTACCAACCAGTGAGAATCTCTGTCGTCATTGAAAGTGATGCCGTGGTCAGCCTGCCCAGATTCGGCGATGCCTTCCTGGTAATCTTTGGACTGATCTATGCACTACACCTCAGCTATCCCAAAGCACTGACCAACACTTTTGAATTCACTCAAAAGATTTTGGTCTAGAAAGTGGTAAACTGTCACCCAGGATGCAGACCCTCAAGAATGACTTGATGACTTAGAAACTTATCTGAAAGAGGGTAAAGCATTATAAAAGGATAGTTCAAAGGTATCTCCTGTTGTCTAATTAATGCCTCAAAAAGTTACTGCACTACTCTGCAGTTGTTCAGCTAATTGGCCCAAACTGCACACTATGCCCTTCGTTCTCATTAATATAAGGCAAAAGTAACGTTGATACTTTGTATGTTTTAATGTTTTTCTCGACCATTGTGGGCTGTGCAAGATGACCCAAATTTCACTGTGCATTTGATACTGGTTAATGTAAAACATTTACATTGTAGAGTTTTAAGTGAAAATGTTCTTAAACAGTCTAGAGGATTTTTGTAATTTCATCCTAATTGCTGCCCTGTTGCCTTACTCCGGAATTAGGAGTAAGGCAACAGGGCACACAGTGTTTTTTCACTTTCATTTAAGTCTATTTTAAAATTGTTTTTTGTTCTATTTATTTTAATTTATACATGTTTATTATTTATTTTTCCATTTCATTTTAACATTGCAGTGTGCAAAAAGAAAGCAGGCAAGAAAATACTGTTCAATATGTTCATGACCTAAAGATATATTAAGTTAGTTAAACTTAATGTAACTGGGGCAATCATTGCCTCAAAGACTCAAAAAGTTTTGAGTCACATGTTTTTCAGTAAACAAACTCAACATATTTGACTACAGTGTATTTAAAACAGTGACAACATAAACTAATAAACATTGAGTTTGGTTAACATAAAATGGTGTGTTTGTGTACTTATTTTTTTAAGTTCCGTGAACTTATTCCAATGGTTTGAAAACTGGAAATGACAAGTAGCAGTCGTCCAACCTTTTAAGTTCTGGAAAATTTTTACTTTTAAGTTAATCAACTTAAAAAAAAATTAGGCAAATGATTTTTGAGTTCTAGTAACTTTGGGTTTACAGTGTGGGTAAGAAGTTATCTAAATGGCACTGTGTTAAGAGATGGTTTTGAGAACAACAAACCTGTAACGTGGACAGGATGAGATAAATCTTTTCTGTAATGGTTGTTATCTTATTAGTACATTCATAAGTTCATAAAGCCTGGCTACAGTGCTGAAAAGAACTATATGCTTGTTCTTGTTTTCCTTTATTAAAGATGACATAGAATGGTCTTTTTGAACCAAAAATCAATAGATAAACTAAATAATATTTATGGTCAAACACCTCATAGTCTCTTCAGATTAAGTCACTTTATTGCTGCTCTCTGACAGCATCTGAACAGGCACTCTGTTTTTGAGCTAATGCCCGCCCCCCAGAACACTGAGTCTCTTGTGATTGGCCAGCTAGAGAAAGCACACACACAAGCACACACAACCGACACGCGAGCTGAGACAAACAGAAAAGGCGAACACAGGTGATCTCTGCCTGCCACAGTCAGTAGTTAGCATACATGCTAACCCAAGACACTCGTGAGCCAACACATAAATGCACACATTTCACCTGTAAACAACGTCATATGGAGCTGAGACAAACACTCACTTATTTTCTACCACTGCTGAGACAAACAGAAAAGGCAAACACACTCTCTCCCTTCAAATGCTGCTGCAATTAGCCGTCGTTAGCTATTGCTATACAAGACAAGAAGCAGTCAAGCTCACACAGAGATTATTACTTCATTTGGAAATACTTACATTGCCTTCAGGAAATCCATTACAGATTGTTGGAACTGCTCCTTACTTGGGATGAAGTTCTGAGCTGTGTATTGCCCAAAGTTTTTATAACTATTCACATCAAAGTGACTGCTTCAAACAAACAGCATTTCAGAAAGCAGGGACATTACTATCAAAAATGAAAGATATCCACAAGTTCTTTTTTCCTCATTAGAAACATGTCTGTGAAGATTCTCAGTCATCCAGGTCATGGTATCCAAAAGTGTAGCAAACAAAGGCAAAGGCAAAGGCTTCACTTGTAAACAACAAACTTCTGCAGTTCTGAAGAAGCCTCTTGGATGAGAGGGGTCCTCAGTAGAAGGGAGTCTATGAGGCATCTGGTGTTGTTATTGACAACAGCAACAGAGCAACAATGAACTGAACCTTTCTTCCGAGACATGCTGCTCTCAACAGATACAATAGTTGTAATGGCGGAAGCCATTCAGCCTCTTCTTCTTTTTCAGGTTGAATGTTCATGCCCATGACCGGGAGTAGCTGTTGGAGGAGGGTTCAATGCACAGCAAATGTGGTAGTTACGTAACTAAACTCGACTTTTCAAACACACATTTTTTTCAGTAATTTTCTTTTTCAGTTTACTGTTTTTGTGAGCATAATTTGTTCACTCCAATGTAAATATATCTGCTTTGCATATGTTACACTGACTTGTTTGGTGAAAAATAAAAATAACAGTATGTGTGTGTATCTGCAAATACTGTATTTCTCTGCATGTGAACAATCTAAAGGATGTTCTACAAGCTTCGAGCATCGTTCTGAGGGAGGCGGGAGACATTGAGCCTGAATGGGCCATGTTTCATGTCTCCATTGTTGAGGCGGCTGACCGGAGTTGCGGCTGTAGGGTGGTCGGTGTCGTGGCAGTAACCCCTGAATCCGTTGGTGGACTCCCGCAGTTAGGGATGCAGTCAAGCTGAAGAAGGAGTCCTATCGGGCCTTTTGGGCCTGTGGGACTCTGGAGGCAGTTGATAGTTACTGGCAGACCAAGCGGTATGCAGCTTCGGTGGTCGCTGAGGCAAAAACTCGAACATGGGAGGAGTTCGGTGAGACCATGGAGAACGATTTGTGGATGGCTTCAAGGAGATTATGGTCAATCATCCATTGCGTGGACATCGGGGGGCGGTGCCTCTGGATTGGCAGACAGGGATGGTGGTCCCCCTCTTTAAAAAGGGGACTGGAGAGTGTGTTCCAACTACAGGGGATTCACACTCCTCAGCCTCCCTAGTAAGGTCTTTTCAGGGGTCCTGGAGAGGAATCTCGGATTCAGGAGTCAAGTCAAGTCAAGTCAATTTTATTTATATAGCCCAGCATCACAAACACAATTTGCCTCGAAGGGCTTTACAGTCTGTACAGCATGTGACACCCTCTATCCTTAGACCCTCACATCGAGTGAGAAAAAACTCCACAAAAAACCCTTTTAAGGGAAAAAAATGGGAGAAACCTCAGGAAGAGTCACAGAGGAGGGATCTCTCTTCCAGGACGGACAGACGTGCAGTAGATGTCACATATACAGAGACAAGTTCAGCAGTTACAAGTTACAAACAAAGCACCAAAAATTCACAGAGAGAAAAGACAAGAAAGACAGAGACCAGGACGATTCAAGAATCAGTAACAAGAACAATTAAGAACAATTATCATCATCATCTCATTCAGGGTGCGACATTTGCTGACACCATCTGGGGTTGGTTCCTGCTCCTCGTGGGACCCCTCTGCATCGGTCGATCTTCGTTCCTATCCTCACCTATGGTCATGAGTTGTGGGTAATTACCGAAAGCATAACAAAGAAGAAGCCTGCCCCAAGAGGGGAGGATTAGGATCTAATTAGGCCAGCCACAAAAGACTCAGAACTGTATTTTTTCATAGCCTCCCTCTCGGGGCTGGAAATATTGTAAAGTTTACTGGAGGGAAGAGTAGCACCAGAAAGGAGGTCAATGGGGCAGTCGTATGGTCTGTAAGCTGGCAGAGAAAGGGCCTTAGATTTACTGAACACCTCACATAATTGTGATAAACAGGGGGTACCAAAGACAGGTCAGGAGGTGCAACTACAGTGGAAGAGGGATGTAATACAAGCCTGGCTGAACGCAAGCAGTGAGTGTGACAAAATGTGCTCACAAAAGGCCCATCACCACAGGTGAAGAGGGTGAGGATATAACTAAAAAGGTGTTTAACTCGTGGGGTGCGATGATATGAATCGTGTTGGTAGTGTGGATTCCCAGAAAGCAGACTGTCCGGTCAAAAGCTCACGGGTTACTAGAGTTTATTAACAACAGAAAACAAAAACCAAGCCAATTAATTAACAAAAAACGCGGAGACTCGATCTGGCTTGCCGGGCGGAGACCTCCGGGAGGTGGACTAAAAGAGAGAGGGAAAAAAGTCATGAGAGAAAAAACCGTGGAAAAAACAAAAATCGACTACAAACTATACTGGCGAGAGAACAACGTGTATGAAGCATGCGTGTTACCACGGTACTTGACTAGACGCGCTGACACCTGCCGTTGCCCACACCAGGGTATAAAAAGGGACCTGGATAATCAAGGAAATGGGTTGCAGGTGCGTGAGGGGAGGTTCCACCGAGCAGACCAGTCAAGTCACCTAAGGGGGAAAGCACACTAACAGGAAGCAAACAGTGGTAACAAAATAAAAGACAGGAAGCACAGAAGCCGAACCCTGACATGGGGATTACCAAAAATGGTTAGAGTACCAGGATCAGTCTGGTGAGTCAACAATTAACTGCTGTCGATGGCACAAATAGGTCTGGGGGTGGATTCCATGGAAGTCAAAGGTAAGTTAAATTGTTTAACAAAGTCAAAGTTGTCATCTGCTCCTGAGTCAACAAAAACCTGAAGTGAATGAGTAGAGCCCTAGTTTGAGATAATGGCAGCTAAGGTGATCTAATTGGAAGAACGGGGTTGTGTGGCAATGTTACTCACCTACGTGCTCATCTCCCCAAGTGAGCTGCCTCTGCGAGGCCTTGAGGAACACTTGCATCTAAACCTGTCCACAGTAAATGCATAGTTCTAGTCTGAGTTGCCTCTGCCACTCATCCAGGCTGAATCTGGTAATCCCAAGATGCATGGGCTCTGTGGTTGAAGAAGAGTTGGACCGTGTGGAGAGGATGAGCAGGATGAGGGAACCGATGACCTGGGCTGTGTTAGCTGGGGGGGACCTGTCTAGATGCTATACATTCTCTAAAATCTCTCATATTCTGTTGTTGAGTAAACAACACCAACCCGTTAAAAGACTCCAGCTCGGAGACTAGCCACCCACAACCAGCAGCCAAGAAAAGGATGGAGGGAAGGAAGCCTCAAATACTATGGCCCAAGTCCAGCCAGAAAACTGAGTTATTATTGATACAGACTTTGTCCATTTAGTGTAGATAGAAAATTGGCTTCGTCAACAGCCTCTTTGAGAGAAAGAAGAGTGGGAGCCTCAGAGTACCTTCACAAGATCTGGAAGATTATCTGAGGAAGACTTACTCTGGTGACAACAGTAAGTCTTTCTCAGAAAGGTGCCAAGATGAGACTGGACATGACCCTGACTCAAAGAATTTTTCTTATGAGTGTGATAGAGTGATGCAGTCACTACTAGGAAACGATACCACCAGCTGGCTGGAAGTGGATCCCCATAATGTTCAGCATCTTTTTCGTACGGTGCGAACTGACAGATCCACTGGCCGAGATGGACTGCTGGCTTCTCTAGTCAAAAGCTGTACAAATGAACTGACATCAGCATGGTGTCCTATACTCTAGCGGTCATTAGACACCCACACTGCCCCAGCTTTGTGGAAGAAGTCAATAATAACACCAGTGCCCAAAAAGCCGTGTGCTACAGAGAATAATAACTTTCGCCCCATAGCCTTGACCTCAATAATTGCAAAATGTTTTGAAAAAATTTGCTGTGTCACTACTGAAAACAGAAGTACAACCCATGTTACATGCATATCAGTTTAGCTACAAACATGAACACGGTACTGAGGATGCAATTCTATGTATGTTGCACTTTGTCTCTAAGCATTTGGAGGAGACAAAAGCTTATGCCCGAATTTTATTTATTGATTTTAGTTCAGCATTTAATACTGTGCAACCTCACCTGCTTTTAGAGAAACTGAAGGACATGAATGTTAACCCTAATAAAAGGGTTTTATTCTTTTTTTAACAAATCGCATACAGCAAGTGAAGGTTAATCAGACACTGTCAGGTACCAAACATTGTAATACTTGTGAGTAAAACTTGTGAGTTCCACAAGGCTGTATGCTTCACCTATACTTTTTACACTCTACACCATTGACTGCAGAAAAGTGCATCCCAATAACTTTATTTTTAAATTTGTCTTCTGCACAAGGACATGGACTCCACAGTATACCACAATGAGTACACCTTAATTAAATGGTGTGACAAAAATTATCTGGATTTAAATGTGGCAAAACACAGGAGATGGTACTTGACCCAAGGCAAGTGACTACACACGAGCCGGTGGTCATTAAACACAAGACCATCAATCAGGTGACAATGTTTGGATTTTGGTAAATGTTCCTTTTCCTGTGCGACCTTGTTTTTGCTTTGTGTTTTCAGGAGACTTGTCTGGGCAGCTGGGCGGAGTCTCTCTTCACACACCTGCTACTCATTCCCCTGATTTCCTTGCTGCCTTCTTAAGCCTGGCATTTCCCTGCAGCAGATGTCAGCGCGTCTCACGGTCTCAATACGGTACTAACTCGTTCAACTCAGTTCAGACCAGCTTCTCACTACATGTCTTTTTTTTGCTCATTTCCTAACTCCTTGTTTCTTTTTGTTCCAGTTTTTCACAGGAGACCTTCGCCCAGCCAGCCAGTCAGTCTCCTCGCTTTTATCCTTTTTGGCCCAGTTTGTTAGCTCTTTTGGTTTTTTGTAAATAAATGTTCACCGCCTTGCCTTTTACTTCCTGGTTTCCGCTTATTCCTTGGGTCCATACTTATCCAGTGTAAATCATTACAGACAACATATAAATATCTATGGGTCCATGTTGACAACCTGCTCAGCTGGAAACTGTCATGTCTCTCGTTTTGTCTGGGTTGCTTTCCCTTGTTTTAGTTTATTTTCTGTTTTATTTTGTATGTTGCTGCTCTGCTTCCTGGGAATTTGTTGTGTTCTTGATTTCAGGAGCCTGGTTGACAGGCGAGTCGGGGCTTTCATCTCGCAGCTGTTTCTGATTTTGCAATCAGCTGTTTCCCCTACTCAAACCCCGGTTTCCTGCTGCCAGGTGTCAGCACGTCTTCCCAGTCACGTTTGGTAACCCTCGCCATGTCAAGTCTTAGAATATCTCTCTTGTTGATCGATCGGTTAAAAAATTTTTGGCTTGTTTCTAATACTCGCCCTTTTTGTTCCTTCTTTTCAGTATTGCCGATCTCTGAGCTCCACCTTGCCAGCCAGCTTCAAAGTTTTTTGTTCAGCCCTATGGACTGGTTATTTAAGTATTTTTTGTAAATAAATCCTGTTATTCCTTTTCTACTTCGTTTCCGTTTTGGTCCTAATTCCTTGGTTGATTCGCCTAGCAAATCATGACAGTATGCGCTGACCAATAAGACATGGATCCCGTGGAAACTGGAGCATTACGCCAAGCCGTAGCTGTGCAAGCAGCCACTGTGTCTCACCATGACCAGACATTATGGACGCTATCCGGACACTAACCACAAATGTTTCGCACATCTCTCAGCACCTCAGTGATTCCTCGCCGGCAGAGGAGACTCAGAATGGGACTTTGTATCTATTGTGGATGAACTGGACACATCCGACGTGAGTGTCCACTCAGCTTTAACTATATCTGGAAATCATCACAAGTTGATTTTTTTTTTTTAGTTATTTCCTCACCTTCCTCCCCTGTGGCATTAGGACTCCCTTGGTTGATGCTTCACAATCCTCACCTTGATTGGTCTACTGCCTCGGTGATTAGCTGGAGCACTTTTTGTCACTCACACTGTTTGCGTTCAGCTAGGCCAGTATCTCACCCTTCTCACACCACTCATGCACCACCGGATCTTCCCTTCGTTCTTCACACATATCATGACCTCAATTAATTTTTAGTAAGTCCAAAGCTCTTTCATTACCTCCTCATCATCTTTATGACTGCCTCATAGACCTCCTTCCCGGCTCCTCACTTCCTTTTTATATGATATCTCCTGACCCGAGAGGGAGGTGATGGAGAAATACATCTCTAAATCTAAACTTCTAAACTCAGACAAAAACACCTTAGAGACAAACTTTCTGACCATATTGTCACTTTAGATGACATCACCATGGCGTCTAGTTCCACTATAAGGAACCTTGGAGTTATTTTTGACCAGGATATATCATTTGACTCACATATTATATAAATTTCCAACAGCCTTCTTCAACCTGAAGAACATTATGAAAATTAGAAACATTTAATCCTTAAAGGATGCTGAAAAACTAGTTTATGCTGGGGTATTTTCTGTGGTGCACTCACACTCACTCTTTCACACTCACTCTCTCACACTCACAGGGTATGAATGTGACTTAATTATGTTTCATTAACCTTATTTTTGTTTCCCAGGTCTGTGTCTGCTTCCTTCCATCCTCTCTCTCTCTCCCTCTGTCCTCATTTTGCAGGCTGCAGGATCCAGATCCAGTTTTAATGATATTATTATCACTAACAATAATACTGCTATCTTTATTATTATGCTTTGGTTAAAAGTTCATCAGTATAATTTCTTATCAATAATCTCTGCTGCTGCTTGTATAAATGACACCATAGTTCTATAAACTGATTCTAAACTTGATACAACTGTTGTATATTTGCTCCTGGTCTCTCTCTTCTGTCTCTCCCTCACCTCCCTCTTTTTCTTTCTCTCCCCCCTTTCTATCCCCCACCTCTCCTCTGTCCCCCATTTTCCTCTCACCCCAACCGGTCGAGGCAGATGACCGCACATCTTGGAGTCTGGTTCTGTCAGAGATTTCTTCTTGTTAAAAGGGAGTTTTTTTTTCTCTCCACTAATGCCTAGTAGTGTTTGCTCATTGTGTGAACTGTTGGGTTTCCTTTCTCTCTGTAAAGGTTTTGGCCTAATTATGTACAGTGCCTTGAGATAATGTATGTTGTGATTTGGTGCTATATAAAATTGAATTGAAAATTGAAGTGAATCTCTAGCTGTAGGTTTGATTAGACCGTCGTCCTCTCCTCTCGGGGCAGGGTTTTTCTTTGTGGCCAAAAAAGATAAGACTCTCCGACCTTGTATAGACTACCATTTACCACTCTCCTGGACCACTTTTAGTACTTGGTAATGCCATTTGGACTCATCAACGCACCTGCAGTGTTGCAGACTCTTATCAATGATGAACTCAGAGACATGATTAATCAATTTGTGTTTGTCTACTTAGACGACATTTAAATTTTTTTCTGCTAATGAGACTGATCACACTCAGCATGTCCGCTCAGTGCTTCAGAGAGGGGCACTCTTCGAAGCTGGCCTGTCATCCAGGACCACCTGTCCAGGACCACCTGTTTTTTGCAGCAGAGGTTCCGGTGGCCCTCTATGACCGGTGATGTCCGGGAGTTCATTGCTGCCTGCACCATCTGCGCCAGAGGTACGTCCTCCCACCGTCCACCTTCTGGTCTCCTGCGTCCGCTTCCCGTCCCCAGCCGCCCTTGGTCCCATATTTCAATTGACTTTATTACTGGACTTCCTCCCTCTAATGGACCGACTGTTATTCTCACTATCGTTGACCATTTCTCTAAGAGAGTGCACTTCGTCCCTCTTCCCAAACTCCCCTCTGCACTAGAGACTGCTGACCTCTTGGACATTGTTTTTGATCGAGGACCTCAATTCACATCTCAAGTTTGATAAGCATTTTGTAGACACAACTCCCAGCCTCTCTTCTAGTTATCACCCACAGATGAACAGACAATCTGAGAGGGCCAACCAGGACCATTCAGAGTCCGTTTCCATTTTTGGTCCTTGGCTTATTTGCCTAGCAAATCATGATAGAAACCACACATTGATAACTTGTGCTACAAACTGCAGCAGAGAATGTACTTCCTGAGACGACTGAGGTTGTATGGTGTTAGCAACCAGATAATGCTGATTTTCTACAGAGCCATTTTAGAGAGCCTAATCAGGTATAGAATCAGTGCCTGGTTTGGCAACCTAACAGTACAGTTAAGAAACAAATTTGCTACCATGCACAAAACAGCAAAGATAATTGGTATGAAGCAATATGAGTCCATAGAGAATTTGTATAACCGGTCAGTTATAATAGAAGCAACAAAAATCTCCTCAGACTCCACTCACCCACTATTCTCAGAATAAGAGCTTCTCCCATTAGGAATAAGATTTCATATACCAAAGTACAAAACCAAACCATTACAAATTATCATTTGTTCCAACCTCTATCAAGCTGTTGAACAATGTAAAAAACTAGAGCAACAGAGCAATGTGCAATGAATACATGCACTTAGCACTTTCCCTAGCACTTTAAATTGTTTAATGTCTCTATATGTACCTGAGTTGTTATTGTTATGTACCTCCTGTTTTGGCCCTGTTTTAGTAAGTAATGTTTGTGTCTTCATGTTTTTATGTGATTAGCATTTTTATGTGGTTCTATGTGTGAAGCAATGTGTAGCACAGTGCCCAAGACAAATTTCCCTGATGGGACAATAACGTTTGCCTTACCTCACCTTACCTTACCCTAACAGATTTACAGGAACCCATGGTGAGAAGAGTTGCTCCTACTCTTGAAATAGGGAGGAAGAGGACTTCAGCAGCCACTGTGAGAGAGGCTAAATCTGCCCTCTGCCACCAAGACATTGTCGGCCTGTCTAGTAAGGCAGAGGAGGTTTTGCCTTGGTAACAAAAACATCCACCTGGCAAAAGGCAACTTCCAGCGAATGCTGAACAATGGTCATAGAGGTAGTGTGACGACAGGAGGAAGCAGCCAGACACTCCAAGGCTGTGGAACAAGCAAAGAAGAGCTCCTGGATGAGATGGGAGAGCATAGAGTAGAGGAAGCTCACTTGGAGTGACCTCTGGGCCATGGAAAAGAATAGGCTGAGCTTCAACATCAGAGCCACCTATGATGTCCTGCCTTAACCAGCAAATGTACATCTCTGGTTTGGAGAAGACCCTACATGCTCCCTGTGCATAGCCCCTGCAACCCACAAGCATATCTTGGTCAGCTGCAAGACCAGCCTGACACAAGGGAGGTACACCTGGTGACACAAACACATACTACAATACCTAGCAGCTGAACTTGAGAGCAAAAAGATCTTTTGGGATAAAAAAGGTAGATCATGTCAGGATATCCAAGGAACCTATCAAAACCCAACCCCATAACAGTCACAGCATCACAAAACCCCCCTTCTTTGTCTAAGAAGGAGGAAAATTAAAGACCATCTGCACATCTTCTGATTTCAGCCCATTGAATGGAACCAGAGACTGGAAGATGCAAGTGGAATGTGACAAGATCGGGACAACCACCCTGCGACCAGACCTGGTCCTCTAGTCCAAATCTAGCAGACACGCATACTTCATTAAATTGACGATCTCTTGGGAGGATGCAGTTGATGAGGCATACGAGTGAAAGAGGCTGCGATACACCAACCTAGCAGCTGAAGCAGAGGACCAAGGATGGACTGTGAAGTTGCGCCCAGTCGAGGTGGGGTGCAGGGGCTATGTAGCCAGCTCAAAATCAAGGTTACTTTGGGAAATTGGAGTCAGGGGACAAGCTCACGGGAGAACAATAAAAGACCTGGCTGAGACAGCTGAAAGAAGCAGCCACTGGCTGTGGCTGAAAAGGAAAGATGCTGCCTGGTGTTATAGTTAAAGCTTTTTACCATTTAGACACATCTCAGCATATGCATTAAAACAACTGTTGCACAGTTGTGTACATCTCCCAACAAATGATGCAAAAGACTCTCTAGCTGATGAATGTTCATGATGATGATGACCTGTCTTTTAGAGTTCTTCTCCAGTACAGAATCGTAACAGGCATGGAGTGGTGGTCTGAGGCAAGGGCACTCTGAATCTCATCTCCGGTCTTAAGCTACCATTGGACACAGAGACAAATCCTCACTGTCTTCTCTGGGGTTGAGGTTGAACACAAATAAGGTGTATCCATTTTGAATATCCTGATGATCAATGCACAGCAGTAAAACTTTGAGGTGTCTCCCTGTGGCAGTAAACATGTTAACTCCCTGATTGAAATCCCCTGGCCAAAGTGCTGCATTTGCTGACATTGACACACCCTGAAACATCTCCTTACTGGTGTTGTAGGTTAAAAGTGCAAAAAAACCCATACTAAGGGCTAGATCCATAGCTGCTGGTACACTTCTAGCTGGATGCTGACTGGTGGTAGGCCTCTGGTACTTCTCCATTGTAATTTTTGAGTTTGTATATAGGAGGAAAATGGGGACTGCAAACACACACCTTAAACATCTCATCCATAAAGTTCTGTGGTTCATATTTTTTGTCAAATATGGATATTCTGACAAGATCTACCTTCTTTAAAATGAAACATTAATGTGGTCTGACAGGAAATGTACCATACATGTTTTGAAACACCTGAAAGGCTTTTTCAGAAGTCACAGCTACAGGAGCCATTTTAATACTTTTGTGATAGCTGTGATTATAACTTTTCACCAGGTCAGGTTGGACCTTGTTGTGGCAAAATCTTAATAAGACCATGGTGAGTGTAGAAATAAGGATATAAGAACAGCAGCTGTCTTTGTGAGTTTTATTGTTCTTGCAAGAGGAACAGACAGCACAGAGCATCAAGGTTTATCTCAAACAATGCCTATGATCAATGTCATGGCACCAGATGGACAAGAGGGTCATCCATGGACTGATGCTGATATGATTGCTGCCCCTGAGCATCTGCCCAACCATGCAACGTCAGGAACAGCATTTGCAGATGCTCTCCACATTTTTTGCAATGAATTCAAACCTACATTGCATGAGATGCAATTACTCCTAATTAAGACGATGGGCCCAACAGACTATGCAAAAAAAGTCCATCTGGAAAGTGAGGAAAAGATGAGATGTCCAAGACAGATAGAATGGAACCGAGCAAGACAATGCCCAGTACCGAGATGCAATTGACAGACTCTGCAACGTTTTCATTGCAGGATTTCCAGTCTGAGTGGACATGTCGAAAATCTCCAGCTGCAAACGAATTGACGAGCCTGATGACTGAGGCCAGGTCACAGGCCTGGGAAACCCACCTCACAAGCTTTCATCTAAGGCTTGCATGCTGAGGTGAGGGACAAAGTTCAGATAACCTGCGTGGGTCTCGATGATGGTGCACTTCAGCATGCCAAACACGCAGAAAGATGCACTGAGGCTTCTGAAAACGCTGACAAGACACAAAAGCAAACACAGATGAAATTTCAACTCACTATGCTGCAAGATGTGTCAAATCACAATCACAGCACAACATCAAGCCCCTCCTCATTTCTACACATCTTAATGTGGCAGAGGCCGTGGTGGCTCACAACCGATGGGATCGCTAGCAGATAGAGACATGTGCTTCAGCTATGGGAAGAAGGGGTATTGGTCAGGTAATTGTAAATTGTAATTGTCCTTGCAAAGCACAACAGCCTGCGGGATGAGGCTAAAGGGGAGGGAGTGGACCATGTGAGAGGGAGACGACCAGCCTGCGCATATAGCTCTCATAAAAGGGAAGTGATATAGATACACAGAGCACATGCAATGAAGAGCAGCTTGCTGCTAAGCCACTGATATCACTGACATCTACACAATACAGTGATGTAATCTTAACCTACAAGAAACCAGTGAAGGCATAACTCCTGTCTTTAACTCTCTTCTTAAGGCATGTGTGATAATTTTCTGTCCCGATTCTCCGGTGCAAACTCCCATTTTTTCCAAAGAAGAAAATCCTTGATCCAGACCAACCAGCCGAAGGGAGGTTTGTGCTAGACCTACAAGCAGTAAATGCAGTGGTCCATGCCAGGGCCCCCACAGTACCAAATCCACACAGTCTTCTTTCTCAAGTCCCACTGTTAGTTCACTGTTGTTGACCTATCAAATGCTTTTTTTTAGTGTCCCTGTACACTCAGTCAGTATTGGTTTGCCTTTAACTTTAATGGGAAATCATACACCCAGACTAGACTATGTCAGGGCTAAACTGAATCCCCTACCATCTATAATGTTGTACTCTGTGACAGATTCAACAACTCAGCACATATTTAGGCATAGACCTGAAAACACACTGTGCACATCATTCTACCATTGGAGGAGCTGTAGAATGAGAGAACGGTACTCTAAAACAAAAACTGGCTATGGCTATGTTGTTTGCCCTGGACAAAAGCGCTGTCCCTCGCACTGATGTACATGAGAATGAGAAAAAAAAACATGCACTAATTTAAGCCAAAAGTGTAGTAACAAAAAGGCACGTCCAGTTGCCTTTTTGTTGATGTTTCGCCTCTCATCCAAGAGGCTTCTTCAGTTCTGCTTGACTGGTGGAGAGTCTGGGACTTATAAACCAGGTTCTTGGTCCATGGGGTGTGGTTTGAACAAGAAAGGGGTGTGAGTTGTCACCAACCAAAAGGTTAGATGAGTCGTTAAGTCGTCAAAGGGTCGTTAGTTATTGGCTATTGTCTGATTTAGTTTCACCAGAGTCATCAACTGTATTTGACTTTAGATGTGAATGTGTGAGAAACCTCCTGGGGAGGGAGTCCAGAACAGCACTGTAGGTGGCTGATAGCTGGTGTCTTAGACCACCTCCCCTGTTCAAGGTTGGTTTCTCCAGTTTGGCAAAGATGGCTTCTTTTACTCCTCTTTCAAACCATCTGTCCTCCCTGGCCAAAATCTGAACATTGCTGTCCTGGAAAGAATGTCCT
Organism: Brachirus orientalis; assembly: GCA_016785285.1. Taxonomy (NCBI): domain Eukaryota; kingdom Metazoa; phylum Chordata; class Actinopteri; order Pleuronectiformes; family Soleidae; genus Brachirus; species Brachirus orientalis. Next base: position 159,691 of record JAFBJR010000788.1, on the reverse strand, counting down.
GTCTGGTGTAAGTGTAGATAGACTGCTGAGTCTTGTCCTGAGTGGGTCTGCCATCTATGTTGGGCCATGTGTTTGTGGAGAGGTTATTTTGTCTCTCCAATGTACAAATTGTTGCAGTCCTCACTGCACTGAACAGCATATACCAAGTTGGTTTTCTTGTGGTGAGGTGTTTTGTCTTTGGGGTGAACCAGTTTCTGTCTGAGGGTGTTGTCCGGTTTGAAATGTATTGGAATGTCGTGTTTGTTGAAAATCCTCTTAAGTTTTTCGGACGTGCCGGCAACGTAGGGGATAACAACATTCTTGTGGGAGAAGTCCTTCTCTTTTGTTGTGTTTGTTTTTATGGTTTTTGTGAAGGCCCAGTTGGGGTAGCCACACTTCCTGAGTGCATCCTTGATGTGTTCCTGTTCCTTCAATTTGCCTTCTGTCCTGGTGGGAACCCTCATTGCTCGGTGGTGAAGGGTCCAAATTACTCCTAACTTGTGTTGTAACGGACGGTGTGAGTCAAAAAGGAGAGATTCTTCTGCAGAGATGTCAGGGCCTTCCTTTCTTGAGGGGTGAGGTTGGAAGGTGGTTCTGAAGTTTCTCAAATTTATTCCTCTCCACAGGAATCGATGCACATGGACCTCCTGTTCCTCCAACCATACTAAGTTATACATCTTGCTGATGTCTCCGATGGAGACTTCAGAACCACCAGAAGAGCTTACACTCCAACACTCAACTGACATGGAGGAACAGGGATGAACACTCTGCACAACCAATTTCACAAAACAAATGGATTAAGAATCTATCTGACCGGGTGCTCACACAGCCAGAGAAGGATGTCCTGAGCAAAGGACTGAATTTTGCAGTGACGCCTAAAGAAGTGCCTGTTGTAGACCTCATCACAGCAACTTAATCAGCCATTTGGAAGAATAAACTACCCAACACAGAAGCAGAACATCACAGGATGAAAGTTTCATCAGCCCTAGCAAGTGCTAAAGCACCACCTTCCGACCTCACCCCTCAAGAAAGGAAGACCCTGACATCTCTGCAGAAGGACCAGGACATCACCATTCTTCCAGCAGACAAAGGGAGGTGCACAGTAGTACTAAACACAACGGACTACCACACCAAGATCGTAAGCCTCCTGAGTGACTCTGTCACCTATGAGCCTTTAAAACGGGACCCCACCAGCAGATACAAGAAGAGGTTCATTGACTATCTATCACAACTGGAGAAAGACAAGGTGATCAATGTACCACTTTACCGCCGACTGTACCCTGGGGAATCAATCTCATGCATCTACGGACTCCCCAAGATCCTCAAGGAAGGAGCCCCACTCAGACCCATTGTAAGCAGCATCAACTCTGTCACTTATAACATTGCAAAACACCTCGCTACCATCCTGGCACCTCTGGTAGGTAATACTGGTCACCACATCAGGAACTCACAGGATTTTGACGACAAGATCAAGGAATTGAGACTCGAGGCAGATGAAACCCTGGTATCCTATGATGTCACCTCCCTCTTCACTTGCATTCCCACCACAGAAGCTGTGGGAACTGTAATTGGTTCAGGTACGTAGATGACACATGGGTGAAGATCAAGAAATAGGAGGTTGACCCCTTCGCTGAGCATATCAACAACGTGGACCACAATATCAAATTTACCCGCGAAGATGCTAAGGGGAACCTTTTGGCCTTCCTAGACTGTTCAGTCCACATTGAAACAGACGGAAGCCTAAATGTGGAGGTCTACAGGAAACCCACTCACACTGACCGATACCTCTTTTTTGACTCACACCATCCATTACAACACAAGTTAGGAGTAATTCGGACCCTTCACCACCAAAAATGTTGGCATTGTAAATTGTGCTATTGACAAATCCGTCACCTACCAGATGATGCATTATTCTACTCTTCCTATCTATGAATACCCTGCCTTTCCCCCTCCTGACTGGATTGATGACTTTGACAGGCCGGATCCTGACTCTGACGCTGTTTCTTTCCCAGTCTAAATAACCTCATCCATTTTACACATTTAACTTGACTTAGCTTAGCTATTTGTGTTAGGTGTCTATAACAAAAAACCTGCAACTGCATCCTTTTCTCTCCATCCTTTTATGATGATGTATTTTAAACTAATCGTGTAATATATGTAGTCATTGTCAGGGTCCGGTTCTGCACTACTTCCTGTATTTTATTTTGTTGTTCCTTTTTCCTGTGCAACCTCTCTTTTGTTTTGTAATTTCAGCCTCGACCTGATTTTTGAGTCCATACATGTCCTCCTAAAATCATAATTCATTGATTTTTGTCATTACTTGAGTTGTTTTGAAGCAGTATTTTTTGAAGATTTTGATTGGTGATTATGTTTTTTTGTTGTGTATTGGTCTGTTTGTGTCCATCAGAATTTTCTGATCTCGATAATAAAGGGGAAATGTAATGGATAATCATATATCTAACTACGATTTCAATATATCTGTATCAACATTGTTGATCTCCTGGCTGAGGGAGCTAATGCTACCGCTATGTGGTCTGCACTGGCCACAGAGGACTGGCTGGCTGATTTAGCTTCTATGGTGCGGAGCTGAGTTTCTACCTTACTAAGCCTCGTGTCCATTATATAAGTACTGTTATCACTAAAGGAGACATAGAGTAACTAAACACGTGTCACACAACACAAGAGAGAGCATGAAAGGGACAAGGAGAGAGAGAAGCAATCGCTGCTAATCTAACTGTTAAGCTAGAAAAACCACTATGCGCTCTAATTTCGTAGACTAGGCCTGGTGCAGCGTAGGCGCAACGCAAGTGCGCCACGCCAAGTGGGTGTGTCCAGGCACATTTTGCAGGTTTCGTGAACAGCGCAGGGTGCGCAGCAGGCGCAAGTACTCCTCTGTCCCACCTCCATCTCTCCTACAGCAAGTAGCAAAGAGAGGGAGAGAATCAAATGAGCTCCTCTCCTCACTTTTAAATGCGCTGCGGCGAGGCACAGTGCAAGTTTCGTTTCCCATGGACTAAGGAGATAGCTGCGGCGTCAGACGGAGGAAAACTGATGTTCTGGTCTGTGAGGTCCAAGCTCACATTGGCCGAATATATGATCACATGAACAGACCTCCACAGGCCGATGATGCAAAAGGAACCAAAAGGACGTTACCAATATTATTATAAGAAGACTAGTTCAATTAATCAATAAAATTGATGTTAACATAGTGTAATTTTATGTATGTTTAATGTGATTGAGTAAATTGTAGCCAAAAATGTATAAATGCAAACATTTAAGGACAGAGCTGTGCAGCCGGTGGTCTCTCCTCGCCCATGCGCTCTGCTGCTCTGCATATATTGTGATTCAGCAGCAAAAATCTCATTAAAGAAACTTGATGTGATACAAGCACAGGCTCTAAGAATTATTTGTGGCACTTTTAAAACAACCCCTGTGTCTGCTCTACAGGTTGAAGTGGGTGAGTTGTCACTCGATATAAGAAAATGTGTATGACAGTGAAACTTTTTTCCATATCATATTACCATTTGCTCACTAACTGCGAGCTAGCTGTCATTAAAGTAGAGTAGTTGTAAAAAAATAGTGATAATTGCATTCACTCTAAACGGTAGAGAAAGAGAGTGCAATCGGAGCATGTTCATGGTAAGATAAGATTTTCCTTTATTGTATTACAATGGGAAAATTCACAAAATATCAGGGGAGAGCGTGAATGCATTCCCCCACTACCAGAAATTGTGCAGTCGAGATTCCCACATTTGGGGAATTCGCAGGAGTTAGCACAACCAGAGTGCAATGGCTGAGTCTCGCCCTGGGTGAACCACCTTCTTGATCATGGTATCTCCCCTGCCAGGTAAGTATGGTAGTGGAGAGGAGCAGCAGATGAGTAGGGGAAAGGGGAAAACATGTACTCACCACATCAGTGTGCCAAGCACAAGACCCACAATAACGGCGGCAACAACAGCCACCGATGGTGAAGCAAAGTCCTGCTACACTTGAATTTGTTCAGGTATATCCCATACAGGAAAAGCACCAAATTGCTGAGAACTGATCTGTGCATGTCTGTCTGTTCGCTTTGTGAATTCAGCTCAAGTAGACTGAGTTGGGCTGCTTCTCTGATCCTTAAGTACAAGTAAATTGTATAAAACAAGTGTTGATAACAAGCTGTTAAAAACTGAGTTAGGTTAACTCTGAATTTCCTATTAAAGCTGATGTTAGTGTTTACAGTGATAGTGTGCTATGTTGTTAGTTGTGTTTTATATATAATATGGTTGTATATTATACCACGCCTCTTGTTTGTATTGTTTTTTTTTTATTGCATGCACTAAGCTTTGTATATAGAAAAAAGGTGTTTATGCTTGAGTTAATCTTAGTCAATAATCTGGATGTGGGATAAGGTAGCCCTAAGTCTAACCTTTCATTAGAGCCCAAGATCATGACATGATCATGTATGTTGAAGCTTTCAAGAATAGGAGCCTTTTTTCCTAAGTATGTGAACATGTTACCAAGGGTCTCCAAATGGCACAATTTTGGCACACTTTTGGCTCACCTGGATTTACCCTTACAAAAAGCTGTGTAAAAATCTAATTCACTGCAGTATTACTATCCATTTTGAAATGGGACTAGGTGTGACTTATATACAGTAATTACTATGCAGAGAAAAAAAAAAAAACAGACAATTTTTTTTTCTTTTTCAGTGTATTCAAACTTACTCAGTGCCAGTAGCACTTAGACATATTTTGATTGTTGGGGAGAAAAATTTAAAGTGTTATCTTTCAAATGAGACCAAGACCATGTCTATATTACAAATGGATCAAGAACAGCTTTAAATTTACTTTGTTTGTTTTGGTATGCTTTTTTTAAGGTGTTTTAGGCAAAAATTGCAGGACTTTTAAGGGGTCAATTTACTCAAAGACTGTGCAGTAAAAATGCATGACAATTGGCTTGGTAATTGCCATAATCACTGTGAACAAGACTGCACTAGAAATATGATGGAACCCATGGAGGACTTTTTTTTTTAACTAAAAATCAAATAAAGTTAAAATGGAGGAATGGAGGCAATTTGAGCAGACTAATAGTTAGTCTATTAGTAACCAGAGTCACTGGTTACTAATAGACTGCATTGGAAATATTATATAACTTACACAGATGTTACTGTTACAATTCTTAAAATCATACATTTTATATCCTTTTCTGTGCAAATCTTCATTATATTTTTATTCACAAATATACAGTAAAAACAATCAACACTGCCGAGAGACGCGACAATAACAGCTTGTATGTCTCTTTAAGGACCTTCACTCTCAGACTGCCATAAGTACTCTACTAATTGCGCAGCAGAAATCTAACAGCGGTTCACTTTACCGCGGTGGGAAGCCGGAGGGCCCAAAGTTGAGAAGTAAACGATACGAGCTTTCAAATCAGAGTCTACAAAAGTCTGCGATAACACCAAAATGTTGCAAGAGGGGTCTGAATACTCGCTAAATAGCGACAAAGTCGCTAAGTTAGCACCACTGTTTTAAACGACTCTGCTCATTCTGTGTCCTCTGCTTTCCTCTGGACCAATCAGAGGGAATTCATGAGACTACGATGTTCCACGTAGCAGCTGTATGACGTTGTACGTTTGGATACGGAAGTGTTTGTTAGGTGTTAGTATACGGAAGTTAGATGACAACCCGAACAGGGAATTCACAAGGAATTGGTAAAAGTAAGAAGGACTTAGCGGACAGGTACGACAACTGCCTCTCGTTATAAACCTGCATGGGTTTTGATTTGTACCGTATTACACAAGAACTGCTGGGAGAATTCTTAGCGATAGGACACCAGCTAACTATGTCAACAACGCTTCGGATGAAAGTCGAAATCCTATTCTGTTTTATTTTCTGTTGTTTTCATTACATATCTATATATGGTTATTTCATAATAGCTGTAAATGAGTGCCACACGAGTAGAACAGTAAGCTATCCTTAGCTACCCGTCTAAAAGGGTTATCGATCTAACATTATATTGAATATTAAACAATTTGCAAAAGTGAGCCATGACTAACATTAGCTGAAGGGTAAGATTCATGTTAAGAGTTAAGGGAGGAAGTTAGAGTCAAACGAACTCAATCCATCTTTAGGATACATGAGTGACTGCTTCTGCAGCTGACTTTGTTATAAAATGTTTTTTCTTACACTAATCAGCACTCATTGTAATCTATTTGCAGCCACATCACTATGTTATTTTTATTATTATTATTTTTTGCAATTGTTAAAACTTATTTTACGTAATGTAATAGAGGGTGGAAACACCAGATCAATCCATGTGGTGCCACAGAGGAAGCATTTTAATATCAAGTGTCAACAGTCCTACCTAAAGCTGTCCATAATGCATTTGGATCACCAAGGACAAATAATACCAGGTCTTACAATGTTGGGAGCGACATGACAAATGCACCCTCACGTCATTTAATCTAGTATTTTTTTCTATTGGCATTTATTTTATTCAACTGGCTGGTTAATTTTACAGTTACTTAAATGTACTGCTTACAATGCATTCTCCTCATTTTATGTCAAAGGGGAGTATTGTGTGGATTGTAGTGAATTGTTCAAAATCAATACGTCTCCCTTGACATAATGTTATTCAGTTTTTTTAGCCTACCAGTGCCATTTGAGAATGAAGTGCTGTGACCACAGGTTTCTGTACTGGCATCTAATTAGTGTAATACTATGAATCTAATAAGTACATTATTGGCAAGCAACCAGCAACTCACTCCCAGGTTGACCTCATTTCTAACAAGACCTTCTCCCTGTCATTTTCTTACATACAGAAACGTGTTCAGATGAAGAGGACCTGTCTGGTTGACTGTGCATGTCACCTCCTGTTGCCATGGCAACATCCTATTTTCCCAAATTTCTCCTCCTCCTTCTCCTCCTGTCCTCCTTCACCATCTTACTCATGACCTTCTTGCCTTCTGCTGTTCCATCGATTCCTTTTCATTCCCGCTTACCTTGGCTGCCCTATACATGTGGTCCAGGTCAGTCCTGGGCTGTCCAGCTCCATGCTGACCCACACCCTGAGGAAGAAGCTGGTGGACACAGCTCTGTATTATTGGATGTAATTGCCAGCATGGTACGTTGATGCTTTACATTTTTAACTTTGTTTTTACCCTGTATACAAGTTATCACTCTAACAGATTAACAGAAAGGTCAGGGACAATTCACTTTTTAGATATTTAATAATTCATAATTTTATTTAGTAAAAGAGGTGATTACTGACACATGATAGGAATGTGAAATAAAAAGAGAGGGAAAAAAAACAATGATTTGAACAGTTGTATGTAAGTGCCATTGACAAAGTATGTACATTTATTATAGACATATTAACCAGATCAAAAAGATGGCGACATCATCCCCACACCATCAACCTCTAGAGGCCCATAAGTGAAAGGCTGCATGGACAGAGATTACAGGGCGGTGTCAAGCATCCACAGTCCACATAATGTTACCACCAAACGCCCTTCCCATCTACGTTTTATCTTTGTTGCTTGTCAACTTAGGTTTGAGACCAAAACTCTACTGTTGTCAGCAAATGTAATGACTCATGTATTAACAGTCTGGCCTAAGTGAACTATAGAGAGAGAGAGACATAGACTATTGCCCCCTTTACACCTGGCATTAAAATGTGTTTTCTGTGATCGGATTGAAGCTGGATAGTATGGACAAAAGTCCATACAAAATGTTGCTTTATTTTAAAAATATCCAAAGAGGCTTAGGAAGCCCCTAATCTCAGGTTTAGATGGGTTGAGCCATACAGTATTGCAGAATGCTTAGAGTACCCTGAGACCAGGGTCAAACAGACAAGGTAAAAAGTAAAGACAAGCGAAATGGCTATCGGGTCATTACGTTAAAAAAATAGTACAACACATAAACCTTTCCAAGTGAACAACATCATTGTAGCTGAAATACACAGTGGGGACAATCACGCACAGTGGATAAACATACATTTTATGGAGGCTTTTATCAACCACTTGTGCTACCAGCAGCGGAAAAGTATGGATTTCCAACTCAACACACTAAAAGAACCCGACCATATGAACTGAGGTTAGTGCTCTGACCAGTATCAAAACAAGAACTGAAAGACATTTGCAATTTGAAATATGCTCATAATTAAACCCCACAGAACACATTTTTTTACTACTTTGCAGGAGCTTTAATCCATACATTTACTCCAAAACATTTGGTATTTTGTTTCCTGCTGTATTATTTTACTCTGACACATGTTTGTACTAACATAGCCTTTTAGGTTTTTTCTCATTTTTAATAATTTCTTTCCCCAAGTATGCATAGTACTGCTATCCGGTTTTTATTATAAGTCTCAGATGTTCTTTTTTTTATGATTGGCTATGTCCCTGTAAAAATTATAAAATAATACACAGCACAGTTGATATGGGTTTTCTCATTTTAATTTGTACTTCTTATCATTCCAGGTAGCAGAACAGGCTGGGCTGCAGAATCGGGGCCAGATTGGACAACTGCAAGGCCATTACTTGATGTGCTCTATCAGTCCTAGATCTGGATCTGTTGGGGGTATTTGGAAAAATAAAGTTCACCCTGGAGATGTCTTGGCATCCCACCCTCATGTCTTGTGGTACTCCCAGGAGAGGCAACTTAGACGCTCAAAGAGATCAGTGGCCTTCAATGATCCCCAGTATCCTAAGCAGTGGCATCTGGTGAGTATGTACTTTCATCAACTGTGCTGTATATTATTGACCCTGTTCAGATCTGGGGCATTTATAAAGTGTGTGCCTGTGTTCACCTGAAAAGTTGGCATACGTGCGAAACACTGATACTGTATATATTCTGATTTCGAAAACTGCACATGCATGCCCACAACAGCTTTTGTCAGTTTCAGATAACAGCCACAGTTGCCCATAAATAGTCAGAAAAATGCCCCCAGTTTATATTTACTGATCTGGAGTAACAGGGTCATGACAAACAGGAGAAGAGGAATTTCACATAATGTGAAACTGAGGTACTTATGCTGAAGTGGATGTTTGCAAAAATAGTTTTTATTTGGTGGACACAGTCTTGACATCACTACAGACAGAGACAGACAGAGTGGCAGAATGTGGCAGATGCTGTGAATGCAGAAGGCCAACGGTGCACATGTAAGTTCTGCTCCTCTGTGCGGTGTGGGCTGGGGAAAGTGAGTGAGTACTCACAGCTTAAGTGGGTATTCACTGTGACAGTGGTTGTTCAATTAGATTTTTATCATAAAAGTGCCCATACCAAGAAGCCCAATTTCTGTGTGCAGTTCTGTCTACCACTGAGACAGACACACAGAGACAAACAGCCATCCATTCTCACATTCACACCTATGGTCCATTTAGTGTGTCCAGTTTTCTTTGTTTTTGATCTGTGGATACGGAACTGGAGAGCCCAGAGGAAAACCCACGCACACACGGGGAGAACATGCAAACTCCATGCTCACCCTAACCCAAACCTGGGTCTTATTGCTGCAAAGGCTTTACTGTAGAGTTAAACTTTTAATTAAAAGTCCATTAATGCTGCTCTGGGGACAATTTGCAATGTGAGCCATAATGTTTGAATAATGCTGTAGGTTACAGAGAGATCAAAATTATGTTATCCTACTTAACTACTCATTTGTTATCCAAGTTTTTCACAAGCTAAGGCATTAGTTAGCTTATTTTGCAGAGCTTATAGTTGATAAGTTAATCAAGGTAAGTGTGGATGATGACTGTTGGACTTGAGAAGGTATAGTTTAAACACAGAGGTCAGTTCTGCCCGTAAGTGGTTTTAGAGGTTTAATCAACCACAAATGAACTTGAAATTTAAAAACAGCTGATCAGAGTGATCTCGCTGCTCTTCAGGACCTCAGACTGATCTAAGTTAACCTGCCTTCTTAATCCCATACTTTCTCCTCCTCCCCTTTTATCTCATCACTTTCCTTACTTTGCTTGATCTTGCAGCATAATGACATCAATAAGGATATGGATGTCAACTTGACAGGGGTGTGGGAGCGCAACATAACTGGCCAAGGAGTGACAGTGGTTGTGGTTGATGATGGGGTGGAGCATACACACCCGGACATTCAGCCTAACTATGTAAGTCACTACTAACATTGTTGATTCATAATTAATGTACTTTGTTTTCATCTAACGATTTAATTTTGGAAGGAAGTGAATAACTTATGAAGGAAGCAGTTTGGATTTTTGCCAGACACATTTCATTTAACACTGTTATTTAGCTGACAAACAGAATTGTATTATGCAAATATTTTAAAAATAATAGATTTTGACACTCGCAGCCACTCAAAAAAAAAAAAAATGTTAGGATAGTATGCAGTGTTTTCCGGAGGTTTACAGGTCTTTTGGGGGGCCGGCTTTTCAGGTGGTTGATGCGACATATTTTCTGACATGCTATCTGTTCGCTGATAGGAGTGTGCTCACCTGTGTGTGCGTTAAGTGTGCATCGGGGCGGAACTCGGATACAGAGGAGAACTCTAAACATACAACCATGTAGAGACATAAAAGACATTTCTTCATGTCTGTGAAGATTCTCAGTCATCCAGGTCATGGTAAAGTGTAGCAACAAAAAAAGGCAACTGGATTCAACTAATCCAGCTCCTTTGTTGCTACACTTTTTGACATTTCTTCATGTATATACGATACACAACATAGGATTATTTAGTTTGTTTTATAAAAGGATAAGGTATAGACCTGTTTTATAGGAAAGTAAACCTTAAATGACTTCTGTTGTGGTCAGGCACTATGTAGAAAATAAAAATAACTTGACCTTCAGGGTGCCCCCCTAAGATGGTTGCATGAAAGTAGGGGCACGTATCTATCTAAGTTACCATGGAGATTTATTTTGTGCAGTTAGCCTGGTCCAGGCTTGGCAAAATGGCAAGGATTTGTTAATCCTGCTTCTCAATCAGTTCAGTCAGCTACATACATTTGCTATATGACAGTCAGTCATATAGAAAATGTAGCCTGCAAATATCATAAATAGTGATACAGTGAATGTCATTTTAAACATAGTAGTCAGTATTACTCTTTTGTATTTTATGCAGACAGATGTTTGTGTTGCTGTCAGATGCTTGATCAATGTTTTTTCTATGCAACATAATTGCAGTTGAGACAATTAGAAATGAATTGAAATCAAAGGTGGTCAAGACAAAGGTGGTTTCAATTAAGTCAGTGATGACAGCAGTAATATAAAGCAAGGTTACAAACTGGTTCATGGATCAAAAAAGAAAACCAGAAACTTTTGGTATTTTCAAACAAAACCAAAACTAGAAACTTTATATTTTTTAATGTTCCGGAACAGAATTTGTCCTTGATTTTTTTCTGTTTACAATGACCTGTTGAGGTTCACTTCCTGTCATTCACTCAATGCATGAGAGAGCGGAGAGAAGCTTCAACCAGAAGGTCTATGTGACAGTCTCCCAGTCTGGGGTCATGTTAACCGAGAATTCTCCGTCGTTGACCGATATTTACCTACCATGACGGAAAAATCTGAAGGCTGTCCATCATTTTGACAGATTGAACACAGAGGTCGACCTACCGTAACTTGAAAAAATTCACACACAACACCGTCAATAACCACCTGTAAATAGTGGCACCAGTAGCCGTTGTTGGGGGAAAAACAACGCGATTGGTTATGAATTTGAATATTAATAAATAATTAATTATGAAATAATTAATTCATTCATTAATAAATCGAATTGAACTCGAATCGTGGCATCACTCCTCTCAAACAGAGGAAAATAGTCAGTTTGAACCAACTATTAATTCATAAATTCCCAAAAACAGTCTCAAATTAATAAACAGGTTATCAATACTTGGAGTATCAAAAGCCTTGATGAAATGGAAGGTGTGAATACGTACACTGGCCTTTGCAATTATCACCGCCACAGTCAAGCAAGCACAAATACATGAAAGATAGTGTTTAAACACACAGAATCAGAATTTATTAATCAATTATAATCGGCATTACAATCAATAACAACCACCAATCCTCTAAACTACTACGTGTATTATCTATGTGTTCATGTGGGGATATATGTTTATAGATGTATATGTGTATACAGTATATATGTGTCAAGTTCCTAGATATGAGTATGTGTGTGTGTGTGTGTGTATGTATGCATGTGTAGTGAAATATATATATGTGTGTGTGTAAGTGGGTGTGTAGCTGTCTGTTGATGACAGCGTGGGAAAATCAGGAATCAAAATGTAAACAAGGAGGGGGAGAGGAAGTAAGAGGGGGTTGTGATGTAGCAGTTACCACGGCAACGCTCCTCCTACAGCTTCCGTCAAAATGGCTGCTAATCTCGCGCGAACACGGATAATGGTGGCGATTGCAATTATCACGTGTCGACACAAGATGGCGCCCGTGCTCAGTTTCCGACCGTCAGCTTGTCTCCCAGCGATCTGATGATCTGCAGGAGGAGGGGAGGTGAGAGAGAGAATGGGCAGGCGGCACGGAGGGAGATTTGAAGAGCGAGGAAGAATGGAGAGCAAGAAAAGAGATCAAAGGCGTGTAATCAGTGGGGAAAGTGAGAATACGTGGATGAACAGGGATTTCTTTCGGATCACGCAGCTTAACCTGACCTGAGTCACGTTAAGCTCACCTTAACAGATCCGCCAAAATCTCCTATTCCTCCCTGTGATCGCGATCCGTGCTGAGCGCCACGGAGCGATGCAGTGTGAAGGGAAGCACCACACACAGGAAGAGCGGGTGGCGTCGCTTTTAAACAACAATCAACGGTATGTTAAACACAAAATCACACTGATAAGCGATCAACAGTGAATTAACAAGCAGTGAGCTGGTGCTTGGTTTACACAGACCGCAGTAACGGCACCAGAGCAAATAAACACAGTGAAATTGTTAGGGCGTGTACAACCCACAATTAACACTATAATACACAGAATCCTAATTGAAGTCTGCCCAGATACAATGCCTCTTACTGTGAGCCGTCTTCTTTGGGCAAGGCGTAGGAATCCTGATCCGTCACGGGGTCCGTGGCGAGCAGCGGAAGGACGGAGGGCCAGATGTGCATTTCCTAACATGCTGGCTGCTGTGTGCTGGCAGCGGGACACAGCTGGGTCGACGATGTAGGGGTGGTATCAGTCACCACCTCTTCTTCTGCAGGTAACGGGAAAGAAACTCTGGCTACGAATTTTCTCCGGTGGATCCACAACGTACAGACAAAGACAAACAGGCAGATCTCTATTCTTGTCCAGCAAGGATGAGACAATCGTGAGGGTATCTTCTATTGGCTTGAAGTCAGGCACCAGAGAGATTGTTTATTAGGATGCGTCTGAAACTTATAGAGATGCGCTGGAGGGAGGAGTGTGCGCTCTTTCTCAACCAATGCGGGTTCAGTGCAGTTCACTGATTCACTGGTCGCAATGGCTTGTGGGGATTGAAGTCCCCGTTCATTTACGACCTCTGTGGAATGAGAAGAATGTTTGTCTTTACTGCAACATGTGGTCAGGCCTGTTGGGTTGTGATTTTCCAGGTAGGCCTCATAGCACATAGGAGCAACCCCAACACTGTGATCCCGTACAATTAAAATTGATCCTGTCGGTGCGGTGAGTTGGCGAGTTTGCATATTAATTGGCTATTGTCTGATAGTGTTGTTGTCTTTACATCAAGGAGATAACCACATCCATCAAAAAAGATTCCCCTTGGAGCATTTGGGCATCATCTCTGATATCGACACCTTGCTTAATGCCTCTCGCTATCCAGGTGCTGACACCTATTGAAAAGCTATGGAAGGGAGCTCTGGATCGTGTCTGTGACTATTACGCATCACAGAAAGGTGCAGCTTTGCCACTAATGCACAAGGAGTGGGTGCTGCAGGATTTCCTCCCGCTCAAGCGAGTACTTGCAGGATTGGGAAATCTAACATTTAGAGAGTCATGCCGACTTGTTATTAGCTCCCTCTGAGAAATGTTTCCAGACTTTAAGACCCTGGCCTAAGTGGTGCTGCTAATACCAGTATCGAGTGTGGCAGCAGAGCGTGGTTTCATCCTTCAAAATAACATTAAAATGACCATGAGACAAAAACACAGAACCTCATGACAATCGCTTCTGCCTTGATGAGTTTGATTACGCTGAAGTGAGTACAATGTTAAAGTCCCAGCAGAGCAGGAGGAAGATTAAAATTAATTTAGGGCACAGAGGGCAGGTTACAGATGTCAGCTTAGTACACTTGAATTTCTTGTAAATTGTTTACTCACTTTTAAGTGTGATTGTCTAATTCTGTATGCATCATTCTTTGCTGAGACATCATGCTACATTGTTTTTGTGCCTCCCTCCACTGTCCAAAATGAAAGCACTGAAGTTTTGTGTCTGAAAACTTGCCCTGTACATGTTATTGTTGATGGGATTGTTTTTGAAAATTAATAGTATTCAATGGGCTATATTTCATAATCATAAAAAAATCTAAATTAAAATGATGGATAAAAATAGACTATGATGGATTTTTTACAACCCTGTCTGTCAAAATGACAGACAGCCAAAAACTCTTGCGCAACTGCTGCTCCCAGTCTTTATTTTAGACAGGATTATTTTATCTGTTTGTGACAAACATTAAAGTGATGAAAGTGCGGTAAAATTCAGATGAGAATTATGGTGCATACTGCCCTATGGACATCAAGCATGATGTGAAGAAATAAATAATGAGGATGAGGGAGAACGGCTACACACATTCTGACAGGAGAGAGAACGAGAGACAGAGAGAGAGAGATCTAAAATGTCCTAACTCTACCTATTACCTATGTAGGTCCCAAAGCTAACATGGCACATTATTAACTGGTTCAGGAACAATATTTATTTGTTCTAACTGGTTTGGGAATGTCAATTTTAGGGTGGAACCTAAAACCAGAAATGGTAAAATACTGTTTATGTTTAGAACGAACCAACTGGAAAAAAAATCCTGGTTCAAAGCCCTGAGACAAAATCCCATTTCTTTTACAATGTCATGCCCATTTTTGGACAGTGATTTAATTGAAGAAGCCACGATACTTACAAGGGTATTCCAATGGCAGAGAGTGTGAGGAGTACCTGCACAGGGGATATGAATTTTCCAGTGATGGTATCCATTAATTGTACAGACTACTTGGTCTAAAAATTCAGCATCATATAGCACAGAGCTGTGCACTCATCGCAGAAGTTAGTAAATGAGGACCTCATTTGCAAAAGCAGTGAAACTTAACTGAGACAGAAAGAAAACTTTGAAAGCAAAAAAATAAAAGACAGAAAACCACATTTTCTGTCTCAGTTAAGTTTCACTGCTTTTGCAAATGACGTCCTCATTTACTAACTACTGCGATGATATTACTAGCAGTATAAAAACAGTTATTTTGCTCAAATGAGCTCTGTTAGTATTTATTTAGGATATTAATATAGGTTCAGTACGATTTTGATTTTTGCACATTAAGGTTAAGAGAAACATGTTCACAGTCTTGTATTTTGTTGTGTACAAAAATAACAGTTTATTCAGACAGTATGATTCAGGAATACTTCCACCAGTTTTCATAACATGAGGCCCTTTTCCACCATAGGAACTTTTCTTATTTACCCGGGAAATAAAAAAAACCTTGGCGTGTTTCCACCAAAATTACCCTGGTAAATATTAGCCTGTAAATGCTTTACCCAGGTAAATTTAGTACCTACTCGCGACTAGAGACTTCTCAGATTACCAGGAACTTTGGAGGGGTGGTGCTGTGAGGAACACACATCTTGCAGCTGTTTCTGTGTTGTAAACATAGCAGTTTTGTTGCTATATTTAGTAAGTATTCAGACCCTCTAGTGACAGTTTTTTCAAAAAAGTGACTAGCGACAAATCTAGCAACTTTTTTCTTGTGTTATTTGAAACTTTTGGAGACACTGACATGAAAACACGAATTAACGAGTGAATGATTCTGATGCAATGCAGCCTCTCATTATAATAATAATAATAAAAATCCTCGCTCGACCTGTGCACATCGAGGTGTGGCCATCACGACACATGCAGTTCAAGCTTGGCCCCATCCAACCCCCCTTGCGGTACTAGTTATTCTCAGTGCAGCTCCTGTGCATGTCAGGGTACATAGTCACCATGACGTGTGGAGCAACCGAATCAGAGAGGGTCCCTGGTCTCCTGTATAAAGTTTTGATCGGTCAATGTACGGCAAAGTTACCTTTCAATTCCTGTTTATAATGGCAGACTTCCTGTTTGGTCAAGCTCATGTTTGTAAACATGTTCAGGACAGTTCCCTTGTCTCACATATCAAATTTCATCAAGATTGGTTAATATACAATGAAGTTATGTGGCACTTCCTGTTTAAAATGGCCAACTTCCTGTTGGGTCAAGCTCATGTTCCTAAATGTGTTCAGGGCAGTTCTCTTGTCTCAGATATCAAGTTTCCTGCTGATCCATCAATGTATGGCATAGTAAAAGTTTACTTCCTGTTTTGGATGTTCCACTTCCTGTAGCGAGGTCATTCCTTGCAGATGTATTCAGGGCAGGTCTCCGGTTTCATCCGATATTTGTATCAGTATCTGTACCGATATTGAAGAAATTTCAAGATCGGGTATCGTGACAATGGGCCGATACATATTGGCCGATCTATTCAGTGTAATTCTATGCTGTGCGCTGTGAGTGACGTCATACTCAAGCAACACGGCGTGCGGAGCCTGCAGTGTTTACAAAATGGAGCGAGCGAAAGGATCAGCTATCTGGAGCTATTACACATTACCTCAGTCAACAAGCTCTACAGCTACGTGCAACATCTGTAAAGTGGTAATAAAACGTCTGGTTATAATACAACAAACCTCATAAATCACTTACAAAAGTTTTACGTGAGCGAGCACACGGAGTTCGTTGAACAGAATAAACAAAAAGAAGGTGGCATGGGGACAAGGGATTTCGGCTGCTAATTAGCCACCTGGAGCCATGGTGTGACATGGTAAGCCTAAAATATTTGTCCGAGACGGCTCTACCTGAACTGCATGGTTAAAAGAGGATAACGAGAGGATAAAAGACGTTAAAGCTCCGAGTTTCACAACAGATATCTGGAGCTCTGACGTTTCCCCCCGTGTCACTTTTGAGTTTAACAGCACACTGGCTGGATGAGAGTTTTGTGCCACACAGCACAATGTTTTTTTTTTGTTGTTTTTTTTTTTAATAATATTTTTATTAGGAGGTAAGGCACATTGGAACAGGAGTCAATGTTATGATTACATTGAATATCACATCCACATCACAACTGAAAATGTAAACATATCGATACAATACTGTGCATCATGATAAATGAAGAGCAAGACGGTCTGCCTCCTAGGGTGTTTTTTTATTTTATAATAACTGAGGAGTCTTGTGTGTGATAAGTGAACAAGTAATTAAACTACGGGATGAAAACAAAGATACAAAGAAAGCCAAAAATGGGAGAAAAGAAAAATAAATAAATAGGAATAAACAAACAAATAAATAAATAAAAAATAATTTTATGAAATTCATCAGAGTTACCTTTCACTGAATATCTAATCTTCTCCAGCTTTAGAAAAGACATGGTGTCATTGAGCCACTGAGTGCTAGAAGGAGCTTTAGTTGACTTCCAGTGAAAAAGGAGATGGCGTCTTGCCAATAAGGAAGTAAAAGCTAAGATATCTAACTGGTTAGAGCTAAACCGGTTGTGGTCTTCTGGGAGCCCGAATATGGCGACATGGGGGGGGGGGGGGGGGGGGGGGGGGGGGGGGGGGGGAACTTTTATTTTCATTGAAAGTATTTTTGACATGGTATCAAAATAGTTCTGCCAGAAGCAAGAAAATAACGAACAAGAGTAAAACATATGAGATAAATTGCAAAATAAAGCATGGCATTTGTCGCAATTGTCGGTGATACTGGGATAGATTTGTGACAGTCGAGTTTTGGAATAATTTTCTTAAGAGCAGTGTCCCACCAGTCATCTTCCAGATGTAGACCCAGTTCTGACTTGACTTTGGTAACTGGTGAGCAATCAAAAAACAGGATTTCATTATAAACTTTAGAAATGAGTGACTTCTGAAGTGGGTCATGGCTTAGAAGCTCCTCCCACAGTAGACTTGGTGGTAATGAGGGAAGAGCTGGAAACAAGGCGTTAGCACAGTGTCTAGTTTGAAAATAACGAAAAAGATGAGAGGATGGGAGATGAAATTCACCTGAGAGATTTGTAAAACTGCAGAACATACCATCCTTGTAAAGATCTTTAAAACATTTCAGGCCCTTATTATGCCGTGCAAGAAAGGTTGAATCAGTAGATGAAGGTCGAAATAGATAATTCCTCAGTATTGGAGTTAAAGTAGATGCTGACTTAAATTTGAAGTGCCTCCTAAATTGATACCAAATTTTAAGTGTGGAGCGTACCACATGGTTATTTGTAAAGTCAGAGAGGTTGGAGGGAATAGAAGAGGTAAGCAAAGCAGTTAAGGAGGATGAAATACATGACTGCGCCTCCAAATTACACCATGGCCGATCAGCTGATTTAAACCAATATGAAATCTTGTGGATATGTGCCGCACAATAATACAATTGAAAATTTGGAAGTGATAATCCACCATTAAATTTACATCTCTGAAGTATGGATTTGTGGATCGTGGGTGTCTTTCCACACCATAGGAAGTGGAAAATAATTTGATCAATTGTTTTAAAGAACTGCTTTGGGAGGAAAAGTGCACATGTGGGTGGGTTTCCTGTAGAAATACTAGATCAGCTTTAAGACGTTTCAAATGCACAAATATCCTCGATCTCTTAATTGGACTCCCCATGCCTTTAATATTCCAGTTCAAAAATCTCACAGAAGACCCAATATGTGGCATATCAGAAGTACTAGGATTTGAGGCCATTTCTTAAGTTCTTAGAGATAGAAATAGACCCCCCCCCGAGGAAAAAAGTAAGGATAAACTCAGAGAGGAAAAAAAAACAAAAACCTAGCAACATTTGGCAACAAGGCACTAATCATGTCCAAGTTAAACTGAGAACCACTGAAGAGTGAAAAGAAAAAGAGAATTGCGCCGATTGTTTTTTTTTTTTTAAGTTTTTACCAAGCTAGAGAAGCTATTGTTTTGTTCAGATGCTGTTGTAATGTATGTTTAATTCCCATTTGCACTAAACTATATAAAGAGCTGATTGCTATTTATTTTGAAAGTCTACCAACCAACTAGTGAAGCTATTGTTTTCTCAATTTCAGCTCCTTTATTATTGTATTATTTATTTTGTTTTACATTGTATTTTGAATCCCTAATTACAATGACTGAACCAGTCACACTATATTTTTATGATTAAGATTGTTTTACTGGTGCACAATTATTAAATAAATAAGTAATTCAGTACATGTATATCTGTTTGTTTTGATTTAAAAAAATAGGAAAGAAATGTTTAAGTCTCATGATCCCAGTCTTCCCCCCCAATGAAACTTACAGTTTTACCATAATTCCGCGCAATTTTCTGTCACCACCAGAAGGCGCTGTTATCTCCCACTTCCAATTTTCCACGCCCATTCACCAAACCAATTTCAGACGTAAATTTTCACCAGGTCTGATGCATTCACAAAATTTCATGACTTTGTGAGCACGTTTAGGCCCTCAAAAGTGAGTTTTTGCATTCAGCCAACCCCGCTCTCTATTATTTCTAGTTATTTTCAGCAACGCCTCACACACATTGGTGTGCATAGCCGTGTGGAGCAACCGAATCAGAGAGAGTCCCTGGTCTCCCTTACAAAGTTTCAAGCCAATCAGGCAACGTAAAGCAAAATTACATTTCACTTCCTGTTTAATAAGGAATACTTCCTGTTGGGGCATGGCCATATCTGTAAAGAAGTTCAGGTCACCTCCCTCGTCTTACATATGAAGTTTTGTTCACATCAGTCAAAGTACAGCAAACTTACAGTTCACTTCCTGTTTAAACTGGCTGACATCCTGTTGGGTGAAGTTCATGTCTGTAAACCCGTTCAGGGCAGTTGCCATGTCTCATATATCAAATTTTATCAACATTGGTTATTAAACAATAAAGTTATTTGGCACTTCCTGTTTAAAATGGCCGACTTCCTGTTGGAGCTCAGGGCAGGTCTCTTTTCTCACATATCAAGTTTTGTGCAGATTGGTCAATATAAGTAACAGTGCACTTCCTGTTTTGGATGTTCCACTTCCTGTAGCAAGGTCATCCCTTGCAGATGTATTTGGGGGGGTCTCAGGTTTCATGTTTGAAGTTTTTGGTGGATGCGATAATTTCTTTTAGAGCATCATGAAAAACTGTAAAATGTTTACTGTCTCCACCAGGGGGTGCTGTTTTCTAAATAAAATATTTTCATATGGATGTCTTTGGGACTATAGTCAATCATTGAAAGTTTGGTTCAGATTGGACCAATTTCCCTCGTGAACAGAAATCATAATTTCCCCAACTTTGCCACCCCTATCTCGTATCTCCTGGAACATTAAGTGAGGCTAAAATGGGAGTTATGTTTTCCCTCTTTCGTGTTCCAGTTAAAAGACTCACATCAGCATTTTGAACAAGCTGAAGACGTGACAGGGACAACTTACTGACTCCAAAATAAAGTGCATTGCAGTAATCCAGGCGAGATGTAATAAAGGCATGGATTACTGACTCAAAGTGCTGTTTTGAAAGAAAATATATAACCTTCGATAACTTTTTAAGTGAAAAAAGCTGGACCTCACTACAGCACCAATTTAACGGTCCAACTTAAAATTGCTGTCCATTTTAAAGCCCAGATTTGTGACTGTAGGCTTAACATACAGTTCCAATGGGTCCAGGTCAACAGGAGGGAGGACTCACAGGAGCTATTTGGTCCAAACACCATCACTTCCGTCTTCCTTTCATTTAAAAAGTTCAGGGCCATCCAAGCTTTAATCTCCTCAAGACATTGATTGGCATCCTTGCACTTTAGGGGAACATAAATCTGACTGTCATCAGCATAACAGTGGAAGGAGATGCCAAGAATGGACCCCAAAGGAAATAAATACAATGAAAAAAGCAGGGGCCCTAAAATTGAGCCCTGCGGGACCCCACATGACAGGGGAGCAGAGGAGGATTCAGAACCAGCAAGCCATACACACATACTTGTATCTGCCAGATAGGACCTAAACCATTCTAAAGCAGGACCACAAATACCCACCAGCTATTATAAGCGCAATAGTAATATGCTGTGGTCCACTGTGTCAAAAGCAGCAGTAAGGTCGAGCAGGACATAAATAACATAGTCACCAGAATCAGAAGCAAGTAAGAAGTCATTATGCAGGGTTTTGAAACCAGACTGAAAAACCTCCAGGATATCATGCTCATCCAAAAATTACTTCAGCTGACCATAAACAATTTTCTTTTTAGAGATAAAAAGGATAAAAAGGGTTTAAAATTAGTCAACACAGACTGATCAAGACCTGGTTTCTTAATCAGAGGTTGCACTACCACATGTTTAAAATTTACAGGCCCTACACTAGAAGAGAGACTGCTGTTAATAATGGCACAAACTAACTGACCTATGATAGAGAAAACATCTTTAAGTAATTGAGGAGGAGCTGCATGATGAGGGGAATCAGAAGGTT
The DNA here is from genome assembly GCA_016785285.1 of Brachirus orientalis. Lineage (NCBI taxonomy): Eukaryota > Metazoa > Chordata > Actinopteri > Pleuronectiformes > Soleidae > Brachirus > Brachirus orientalis. Next base: position 138,128 of record JAFBJR010000788.1, on the reverse strand, counting down.
TGATACGGCTAACCACATCCTTTAACAATGACAGACTTACAGGGTCAAAGTGATTGAAGACAGCAGAACAAGGAACATAGACCACGGGGTCAGAAAAAAGGTGGTTAAATTGAGGACCCTAGTGGTAGAAACCCTTTTAGTAAAAAAGTTCAGAAAGTTATTGCAGAATTCAGGGGACGATTCAAAACAGACAGCCTGTGGGACATTAAGAACAGAGTCAATTGTTTTAAATAATACATGTGGATTATTGTGGTTGGATGAAATAATGTTGGATAGATATTCCCTTTTAGCCTCTTTGATAGTGTTGTGGTAATAGTGCCAGCAGTTCTTCAGAATTTGAAAGATCTGCAGTTTGTCCTTCTTCCACTTGCGTTCAGCTTTGCGGCACTCCCGTCTGACAGCACAAATTCTGTTGTTAAACCAGAGCTCAGGTTTAAATTTAGGCTGCTTAGTTTTTAATAGAGCAACAGAGATTAAAACGTTTGTCAGGAGTGGAACCAGGCACTGAGCTCCTCAGTATCGGACAGAATTGAGAACAGAGGGGCACAGAACTGGTTAAAAGTAGCAGAGAACTGGGCAGCAAAGAGATTACTCCTTAAGTGTCAATAGGGTCCATTTGCTTACAACTTAACTCCTTTGACTATTTATAGAATATATGGCCAAAATGTAAATGATAAAGAGAAGAGGTCCTAAGACAGAGCCTTGGGGGACACTGGAAGTGAGGGGAGATGGGATGTGAATGTTTTTAACTGAATAAATTGAGTGCAGTCAGAGAGATAAAAGGTGAACCAGCTTAGGGGTGTGTCTGATAGGCCAGTGGGAGCTACTCTGTCGATGAGAGTGGTGTGAGAGATTGTATCGAAGGCAGCAGTCAGTTTGAGGAAGATGAGAATGGTGAGTAGTCCAGAGTCAGAGGCCATAAGGAGGTTGTCAGAGTTGTTCAGCAGCCTGTGCAGAGAGATGACATGGAAAAGAGGGCAAGAATACAGCACATCATTTTCAGAGACCACAGTGAAACCAACTCTATTGGTGCCAGTGATCTGATCACGAGATGCAGAACCATCTACATAGAGAACAAGATCAGGGTTAAACAAAGGAGTGTCAAACAAATCAGGTTGTGGTGTACTTGCAATTAAGCCAAGCAGTCATGTTCTTCACCATCTCCTGGAAGAGGAAGAAGTGATACTGGGATGAGAGCAGTGCAACTTTTAACAGTGACATTAGGAAGGTGTGATAACATCTGAAACAGTTACATCTGAAAACCCTACCAAGTCACGAGAAGAAATGAGAGCTTTCCCTGCAGCAGCAACTGCACGGAGGCAACGAGGGAGACCTGCAGCTAGAGGATCCAATTTAGCAGAGAAGTAGCAAATGGGGTGTCTGTCTGTCGTGTTTTTGCAAGAGGATAGGCGTCATACAGCTGTTGCGTTCGTCAACTATTTGTGTGAATGGTTTAGCAGGATCAGGAAGTACCAAAGTGTGTGGAGACTTAAATGCCATTTTGAGTGCAATCAGAGGTCCACTGTACATGATAATGAGTGGCCAGGCCTTTGCCATGGGTGAGGTACTCAGTGGAGCAGAGTAGTGTGGAGTAGTTTGGATTGAAGTTTCTGCAATATGGACACATGTCAAGAAAAGACATCACGTTTTTTAGTGACAGATTTTGGAATTTTCACAATGGATTCAATGCATTTGAGAGATATGGTTTTGCCCTGGTCAGAAATTATGTGACCTAGAAAAGTGACCTATTTTGAAACGCATTGCAATTTGGAGAGGCTAGCTGCTGCAAGTTGTTTGAGTAAAGCCAGAGAGTCAGTTCTACAGTGATTTTCAGTGGGAGCACAAATCATCAAATCATCAAAGTACTGAATGAGAACAGAGCCAGGAGAAAGTTGGAGAGGCTCTAAACTGTCACAAAGTGCAGCACTGTAAATGGTAGGAGACTCAGTGTAGCCTTGGCACAGCCTGGTCCAGGTGTATGGTTTACCATTAAAGTTAAAGGCATATGTCATGTGAAGAGAAAGCAATGCATGTATTGTGAATGATCAGGGGGTGTAAAACATATAGTCAGGTCCACAAATATTGGGACATCAACACAGTTCCAATCTTTTTGGCTCTGTACACCACCACAATGGATTTGAAATAAAATGAACAATATGTGCTTTAACTGCAGACTTTCAGCTTTAATTTGAGGGTATTTTTATCCAAATCAGGTGAACGGTGTAGGAATTACAACAGTTTGTATATGTGCCTCCCACTTTTTAAGAGAGGAAAAGTAATGGGACAAATTAACAATCATAAATCAAACTTTCACTTTTTAATAACTTGGTTGCAAATACAGCCTGAAGTCTGGAATGCATAGACATCACCAGACACTGGGTTTCATCCTTGGTGATGCTCTGCCAAGCCTCTACTGCAACTGTCTTCAGTTCCTGCTTGTTCTTGGGGCATTTTCCCTTCAGTTTTGTCTTCAGCAAGTGAAATCCATGCTCAATCGGATTCAGGTCAGGTGATTGACTTGGCCATTGCTTCACTGATGAGGTGGTATGCTTTGGATCATGAGCAGTTCCTTTCCTTCTCCATACTCTTCTCTTCCCAAGTACAAGTTGATCTTGGTCTCATCTGTCCACAGGATGTTGTTCCGGAACTGTGAAGGCTTTTTTAGATGTTGTTTGACAAACTCAAATCTGGCTTTCCTGTTTTTGAGGCTCACCAATGGTTCTCATCTTGTGGTGAACCCTCTGTATTCTGAAGTCTTCTTTTGATTGTTGACTTTGACACACATACACCTACCTCCTGTAGAGTGTTCTTGATCTGGCCAACTGTTGTGAAGGGTGTTTTCTTCACCAGGGAAAGAATTCTTTGGTCATCCACCACAGTTGTTTTCCGTGGTCTTCCGGGTCTTTTGGTGTTGCTGAGCTCACCGGTGTGTTCTTTCTTTTTAAGAATGTTCCAAAAAGTTTATTTGGCCACACTTTATGTTTTTGCTATCTCTCTGATGAGTTTGTTTTGATTTTTCAGCCTAATGACGGCTTGCTTCGCTGATAGTGACAGCTCTTTGGATCTCATATAGAGTTGACAGCAACAGATTCCAAATGCAAATAGCACACTTGAAATGAACTCTAGACCTTTTACTTGCTCCTTGTAAATGGGATAATGAGGGAATAACACACACCTGGCCATAGAACAGCTGAGCAGCCAATTGTCCCATTACTTTTGGTCCCTTGTGTGACATCAGGGATTTCCCTTTTTCTGATAGAGAAGAGGGTTCGTCATCCTGAAGAGACCACTGATACACATACAATGAGGAAGTGTGAAGTTTAAACATTGTGTTGTACAAATGAGAATTTCTTACAATCTTTAATCAGGGGTTGAAATTAAAGTAATGCCTAAAGCTAGCATTAAATTTCTCCCTAAGTTGTCTGTGCGTACAACTTAGAGAGGTTGGGTGAAATGTTGTTTGACTGAGACACCTGCAGCACCAATGGAAAAGATACAGTACATCTTTTCCACTGGTTTTTACATCAGGCAGGTTGTCCTTCCTGATAACAGAATGAGTGGCGCCAGAGTCAACTATAAATTTAACATGGACGTCATTAATTTGTAAAGTTAACTCTGGAAAAATCAGATCAGATTCAAAATTCAAAATCAGATTGATATTTTAGGTAGGTGCTAGTGGGTGCCTTGGTCTGTTGCTGTATGTGTTTGATGGCTGGCTGTCTCCTGCTAGCATGGTCCACTCCCTCCCTTTCAGTCACTCTGGAATCGGCTGTCATCATCTCTCTGGAATCGGTTGTTATCATCTCGCCATCGGCCTCGTCCCCAGACTGTTGTGCTTTGCGAGGACAGTCATATGCCCAATGTCCCTTCTGCCCACAGCTGAAGCACAGGTCTCTGTCTATTGGCAATCCCATCGATTGTGAGCACCACAGCCTCTGCCACGTTGAGATGTGTAAGAATGAGGAGAGGCTCGGTGTTATTGTTGTGGCTGTGGTTGTGATGACATTTTGGACACAGCTTGCATGTGTGTCTGCTTTTCTTTCTTGCCAGCTCTTTCTGAAGCCTCAATGCAGCATCTCTCTGCATGTTTAGCGTGTCGGAGAACTTCTTCCAGACGTGTACCATCATTGAGACCCACACAGGTTATCTGAACTTTGTCCCTCATCTCAGCACACAAGCCGTGGATGAAAGCTTGTGTGAGGTGGGTTTCCCAGGAGCCTACGACCTGGCCTCGGACATTCTGGATCTTCAACCAACATGGTGATGCCACCATGTTGGTTGAAGATGGTGATGAGTCGTTTGCAGTAGTCAGGTACCGACTCTTGTGGATTATGTTTGCAGCTGGAGATTTTCAACATGTCCACTCAGACACGCAGAGTCTGCCAACTGCATCACGGTATTGGTCGTTATCTTGTTTGGCCCAAATTGCCAATCTCATCCTTGACTCACCTTCCGGATGGACTTTAATTTTGTCACAGTCTGTTGGGCCCACCATTTTCATTAGGAGTTGTTGCATCTCATGCAGTGTAGGTTTGAATTCACTGCAAAAAATGCAGAGAGCATCAGCAAATGTTCTTCCTGATGTTGCATGGTTGGGCAGATGTGCAAAGGCAGCAATCATATCAGCATCAGTCCATGGACGAAATACCAGAGCTTCTTCTCCATCAGGTGCCATGACATTGATCATTGTTTGAAGCATTGAGGCATTGTTTGAATCTGTCCATCAATGTCCTTTGATCTGGTGCACTGAGCCAATGGACTTTTAGATGGATAGAATGGAACAAATTTGCTCAGAGAAGTGGAGTTTTGTGTTTGCCCACCAGATGGAGACATTTATACCATTACATGAATTGGAGGCTGACATGGCGTAATCCGAGTGGGCGGACGTGGAATAGAAGCCATAGGAGGTGGGCTCTGGGCATTGGGTGGAGCAAGGACTTCCTCCTGGGTGTCGACATCTGGTTCCTCTTTGTACATTGGCACATAGGGAGGAGGTGGAGCAGTGTTGAGGAGCAGCCCGCCAAACCCTGAAAGAGAAGGATAGAGAGTGGAAGTGTGTGTGCTGTTTTTTATCCATCCATCCATCCATCCATCCATCCATCCATCCATCCATCCATCCATCTTCTGCCGCTTATCCGAGGTTGGGTCGCGGGCAAAGGAGCTTAAGCAGAGAAGCCCAGACCTCCCTCTCCCCGGCCACTTCGTCTAGCTCTTCTGGGGGAATCCCAAGGCGTTCCCATACCAGCCGAGAGACATAGTCTCTCCAGCGAGTCCACGGTTTGTCCACATTTGTGCATAAATGTGGACAAACCGTGGTTCCAAACACACGGGTTGACACAATCACTTTATAGTTCCACCCTGCTGCGGAATCAGTAATTTCAGGTCGACTGGAATGCCTATAAAAGTATCTTTTGGAAGGAAGGACTTGAACCTTTATAAACAGGAACAGAAATTACAAGTGTTACGTGAGTGTCTCACGAGGAATCGTGGCAGCAGGTAGAGGACAAGATTTATATTTAATTCAAGTTAACAAAGAAAAGAAAGGGAAACAAAACTAAACAAAACAGAATAAAGAGAACACAATTTAACACTTCAGCTTAGTGTGTCTAGGCCTAAGTCTCAGACAGTCAGAATAGCATTGACAAGATCTTACAGTTACTTGTACTCGTAGGCCTTTGGCCTCGATTCAATGATCCAAATAGGAATAGGCGTCTCCAATCCAGAGATGGCAATGGAGGTGAATCCAGGGCTGTTGTGCTCTTTCAGGGAAATGGTGTCTTCAGGGAAGTCCTCAGCAGGGGGAAAAACTGCTAGTGAGCAGTGAGCCCTAACAGCCCTGAAGTGTGAGTGTCCCTCTGGTGTGACCTGAGCCAGGAGCGGAGGGAGGACAGCAGAAACCTGAGTCAAGTCTCAGTGACGTCTCGGTGAAGTTTCTTATGGTGAATCATATGAAGTGTCTCTCCTCTGTTCGTCAGTTGGGCAATGCCTTCTTCCTTTCATGATCAAACTGAGTTGAGTGTCTTTCATCCAATTGACATCATTGATAGGTACATGAAAGTCAGGTTACAGTTCTTAGCCATTCAAAGTAATACAGAAATCAAAGTAATACATGGAATCATCTTAGTCATTCAAAGTGATACAGAAAGTAATACATGGAATCATCTTAGTCATTCAAAGTGATACAGAAAGTAATGCATGGAATCATCTTAGTCATTCAAAGTGATACAGAAATCCGTCACACAAGGGACTAAGCCCTCAAAGGCCTCCAACCTTTTAAACTGTAATCTACAGATAGTTATCAACATAGGACATCAAGGCAGTAATTAAACATCACCCTGTTAGGACCCAGTGTAGCAGTCTCACAATCACAGAAAGAAAAAAGTCTGAGTACTGAACAATTATCTTTAAATTCAGGAAAGAAAAGTCTGAGTTGTGAACATTTTCATTCAATTTTTTTTCAAGTTAGTTATTAAAATCCAATTTAGTTATATTTTATATTTCAAGAAATTAAATTTTCAGCTTCTCACCGGGGTTTGGAAAAATTGGTCCCGTTCAGAGATCACTGTGGAGTCAACTGAGGTCCTTACGGTGTCGGTCTTTTTGTGGATTTTATTCAAGAGTTCAACAAAATGGAGTGTGTCTTAAGGTTTTATATTCTTCTGAGCAGAACTGAGCGGTATGAAAGATCACATAAAGATCATAAGTCAGTCCTAAATGTTAAGAAAGCTGCACAAAGGGCTAAGTGGGGGGCCATATGTGGACATGAAGCCTGTAGGTTGTTTTAAGGAAGTTCTAAAAGGTCAGTTATGCGGAAGACTGTAAGGCTACGTCCACGTGGCAACGCAACAAGATTTTTTTTTTTTTGCGGGCTGAAAAAAAAATCGCATACACACTTCCAACGGATCAGAAACGCGTTGCGTAAAGATGGGAACGGAACACATGGTGAAAACGATGTAATACATATGCCACACCTACATGTGGCACTGTAAACAGCCTCAGGACAGAGCCACCAGACACGCACCGGATACACCAAACAATAGAAGAAGAAAGGGCGCATGCGCATAAAATCCTTAATATACCACGCATGCGCTAAGTACAAACCAAAACAAACACAACAAGAAGAAGATGGCAACCACATGAGCCAAACCTGAGTCTCTAGTCTGGACTGATGATGAGGTAGAATTACTTTTGCGAGTGACCCTAAACTACAAAACAAGTAAATATTAAGAAAATGTCTACTGGGAGTCATGCCAAACGAAGTATACAGACATTATGTTGGCTTTTCGGCAGCAGTACCCTACCGGGGATATGGCTACAGGGAAGGACTTTCCTCACGACCCCAGCAACATAATGAAAGCCAAGATTACGGCAAAACTGAAGGGGGTCCGAAATAAATACTGGCATGTCGTTGACTCTGGGCGTCGGAGTGGCGGACGTGGGGTTCTAATATTTTTTTAACTGTGTGAAGAGATCTGTGGTGGATCGCCTACAACCCCCGCCATCCCATTGGGCATTGAAAGTGGTGATATGGTGGAAGATGATTCTTTGTCCTCCAACTCGTCCGATTCTCTGGCTTCCCTCGAATCCCTGGAGGCTAGTCTGCCTGCTGCAGTGGTCCACCAACGGAGAAATTTGCTTCAGGTAAGCTAGATCATGGTTTCAATCTTGAAGGACTGTTTGCTATAAGCTGTTATGTTATGCTACTTCAGAGATGGCTAGCACGGTGTAACGTTCGATGTGTTCTTAGCCCAGTTACAACGATGCGCCTTCTTTGTGTTGGCATGTTGGTCATATTGCCTAACAACGTGTTTGCCATTAGGTGATATTGCATTCTAAAAATTGTTTACTTTGTTCACTAAGGCAAAACTCGACAGCCACAGAGGCGACAGGCTAAAGAGAAAAGCTCCAGTGGAAGCTGCAGTGCAAGAGGATCTTCAGATAAAGAGGAAGATGCTGGAGATCATGGAGAACTCAGAAAGGCGCAACAGTGAGAGCCTGCAGCTGGTGAACGCCAAAATTGCATCAATCACAGATACAACCAAGGACGGTTTTGCATTGCTAAGGACCATTATGCTCCAGCAGCAACCTCAAATGCCAGCCTCTGCTCCACAACCATATGGACAAGATGGCAGCAGCATGTACAGTCACATGCAAGGACCCCATGGAACCCATGGGACCCCATGGAACACCATCATACCTGCACACATCACATCATCCTGCAGACGCACGTTCAAGATACACACCATCACATAGCACTCCACATGAACGACGCACTCCAAATGCACGAACCGCTCCAAACAGTTTCTCTTAAACAAGAGCCCTACTGCAAGAGGATGATGAAGTGGAGTCGCTGTAAACAAGTTCTGCGTGACCTTGGTACTGGTGCACAGTCTGATGTATAGTTTGTTTTCATTTGTATATGCTTTGTTTTCAATTGTATATAGCTAGTTTAGTTAAGTGCATAAAGTGTGTAAATTACTTGTATTGTATTTGTTTGATATTGCATGTGAACATTTTGAAAACTTAAGCTTGTCCAATAAAAAACAGGCAAGAAATGGTTGCAGTTACTTGTTTATTCACAGCACCCACACAACTTAGTCAATCTACACATTTGTAAAAAAAAAAAAAAAAAAGTCACAAAAGTAAATTTTAAAACAGAATCAACATTATATACAAGTCAAAACTATATAAAAGTAATCTATACAAGATTTTGTGCAACAAAATATACAGAATAAAATAAATGGTGCAAGAGATGTGCAGGATGCATGGAGTAATAAGACTGATCTGGCCATAGGCTCAACCATTACAAAGTCAAAAAAGGAAAAAAACAAAAGCATGTCCTTTCCCAGGTCAGGGTCAGGTCAGTTTATCAACAGTCTGTTCAAGGGTCAAGGAACTTTGTAACCACTCTTCTGACCCTCTTTCCCTCCACCTCATTACAGTCAGTCAGGTAACTGTTGCTCTGTGTGGAAAGCTGTGCTTCCTGATCATGTTGTACGGCACTCACCACACGTTGTTCGTCCATGGTCTCTCAATTTTCTTCACAGTAGTTGTGGAGAACAAAGCAGGCGTAAATGTCTGGCAGGTCATTCAAGTTAATGTCCACTGCCCTTCTCAGGGCTGCAAATCTGGCCTTCAGCCGACCAAAAGCACATTCAATGACCATGCGGGACCTACACAAACATAACTAAAAGTACTGTTCTTGTGGTGTGGAGCCACCATTTGAATATTCCTTCATCAGGAAAGGCAATAATGGATAGGCTGGGTCACCCAACAGAGATATGGGTATGGGCTCCTCATCCTCCACTATCTGCTTTTTCAATGCGCTTTGAATTTGCAAACACTCGTGCGTCGTGCGTACTACCAGGCCACTTTATAACTACATCCATAAATTGGTGCTTGTAGTCACACACTGCTTGTATATTTAAAGAATGTTTACCCTTTCTGTTGATGTAGTCCGTGGCGTTGGATGATGGCTGCTTGATTTCAATGTGGGTCTCATCGACCCCTCCCTCCCGCAGCCTTCCCTCATTGCTCAAGTAGTAGAGCGTACAGGCAACCTTCTTTAACGTTCCAATTGCTTCTCTCATGTTGGTTGTTTGGCCTCCGATATGAGGACAAAGTTCTTCACTCAGGGCTACCAGAGAAGCTGTGGACATTCGAAAATTCTCTCTCCACTCTTCTTCCACGACAACGCCATTAACGAAGTTGTCCCACCAGCTACTTGTTCTCCCCGGTCTCACAAAATCTTCTTCTGCTGGCCCGTCTAGCTTGACACCGTGGTGGGTTTAAAAGAATCTGACGTGTGTAGTTGTGTATGCGTCTCTGCTGCACATCTAGTTGGTATAAGACGACAAGGTTTTGTTGCAATAGTGCTAATAAACTAAAAACCAGTTGTTGCATAAGGTTACCTCTGGTCACGTGACGGTGAAGGTAAAGTGACGTCATCATTTTCGAAAAGTATCGGTTTCCTTGTCTACACGACAACGCAAAGGCGGCGTTGCCAGATTTTTCCACCCTGGAACCCGTTCTCACAAAATATCATTTCAGGGCACCCAGAACGCCGTTCCCGTGTGTGCGAGAGGCCGAAACAATAAAAACTATTATCGGATCGACCTAAATCCGTTCCCATGTGGACGTAGCCTAAGTTGTTTTAAGGAAGTTCTAAAAGGTCAGTTATGGGGAAGCCTGTAAGTTTTTAGGAAGTTCTGGTTCAGTTATGGGGAAATAGGTATGAAGTTTAAAGACGTTGTCTCTAAGGAAGTTGTCTAAAATGTTACAGGGTGTGGCAGGGTGCTTTAATGCAGATACGATAAGATAAGATGTAAGTTTAAATGTTAAATGCTGTTTTGTCTAAATAGTGAATGATATATAAATGGTAAATGCTTTTACCATAACAATTTTCTCCTCCACTTGCCGTTCTCTGCTGACACTTAACGCTGTATGGTTTGGCAGATGCCCTTCCTGATGCAACCCACTGGTATCAATTTAGAGTGTCACTTGGCAATGAGCAAGATCGGGTTCCTTGCTCATGGGTACCCCAGCCCTTAATCTGGAGGGGACTTGACCCTACAACCTTACGGTTACAAGCCCGAGTTCAGGTTCCACTTGGCCATACAGATAGGGCTGTATCATGAACATGGGAAAAAAAAACGTTGCGTATAAACACAGTTGCGTGCACACAATCCAATCCATGCAGAATCTATTTATGGAGAATATATTTACAGATATTTAATGTACCAAAATATTGCGGTTTACACCCCCAAACCAAACCAAACCGTCGCTTGTGTATATTTTTTTTACGGTTTGGGTAGCACCCCTAATTTATACAATATTTTATTTAATATTTATAGTATATTTATTGTGCCTATTATTCATTATTTATGCATTTCGTCAGGCATGACAGGCTAATATGCTTTTTTTCTGATCTTATATTAATAGCAGCTTTGTAGCATACATGCATATTAAGAGGAGAATCAGACCAACAGCAACTATTGAACTTAAGACTTGCTTACCACAAGAATGGGCAAATATTCCACCTGCAAAATTGCAACGGTTGCTATCTAAAATAAAGAAAAGGTGATGTGATCCATTGGTAAACTTAGCTCTATCCTAACCTTTTTTTGTGTGTGTAGCATCAATTTTTAAATGTGTTTATGTTTTCTTTGCTTATTTTATCCAACAAAAGTGAAACAAAGTGAAGTTGCAAAAGATGGAGAATATATTACTGTATAATATTATGTATTGTATTGTCATCATGGGGGGATATAAACACATGGTTATTTCTCCACAATGAATGTTTGTGCCTCTTAGAGTCCAGAGGGCAGTTATGACCTGAATTCCAATGACCCAGATCCCATGCCTCACCCTGATATCCGCAGTGACAACCATCATGGTACCCGATGTGCTGGTGAGATCGCAGCTGTTCCCAACAACAGCTACTGTGCTGTTGGCGTGGCCTATGGCAGCAAAGTAGCAGGTACAAACAGTAAAAGGGGAATTTGTTTGGGGAATGGCAGCTTCAAAATCTAAAGGTAGCAGATTATTGACTTTTTGTTGTGAAGGCGTGCGTTAATTTGTATGATGAAACACGGATTTGTTCCACCATTAGGTATCAGAGTCCTTGATGGTCCATTGACAGATAGCCTGGAGGCTATAGCCTTTAACAAGCACTACCAGGTCAATGATATCTACAGCTGCAGGTAACTAAACACACTTCTTTCTGGTTGTATTTTCAGACAAAAGTGACTTTTGTAAACACGTAAACAGCTTTAGCTGACCAGTTTAATTTCAAACAAAATTGACTTGAAGAAACAAGCAAACACAAATCAATTATCTTAACATGACATATTTGTAATTTTTACATTGTATACACCAATATTTTCTAAATGTAAGATGTCTTAATGAAAGATAAGTCCAAGTGTGCCCTGGGATTTAGTGACAGCCATATGTTACTCCAATACAATTCTGTAGAGATTACACCTTTTTGAATAGACCAGTAGAAAGCTTCCGCTCAAAACTGATGAGGGCTTTTGCTCAAAACTAGATTAAGAAATGCAGAATAAGTGACTTAGCGAGGCTTGACATGGTGTGAACAATGTATCCTGCTCTAATCTGTTGCATATACTGTATATGTCAGTCCAGGCTGAGAATATGTCAAGCAAGGAGTCACTAATTCTGATTTTCAGCAAACCTTCGATTTGGATATGAGAATGTAATAATTAATTAATTATTTTCAAATAAAATTAACTTAAAGAAACACACATCAATTATTATTTCAAATGTTTGGTAGACTCCATGATTATTGATGATAATGAGTTGAATATTTAAAAGGTTGTCCATTCATATAATTTTTTATATATATAGAATATGTTTATTTCTACTTTTTGATTACTAGTGTGTTTTATTGTCTGTACTGATTTTATAGCAGTATAAAAATAAGGCACAGCTGTATCTGGCATTGTTCTTTTCTGATCATGTAATGATGATTTCACATGGTCAGGAAGGATGGCAGCACTGTCCCATGTCCAATTTAATTCTGGAACATAAGTTGACAAGGTCATGCAATATAAACATACACAGGATAATCATCAGACCTCTTACATTACTATTAACTGTAGTCTTCATAAACTGTGCCCTGGGTGACTGTGGTCTAATAAAGACTATTACATGAATGATTATAAAATGATAATTAAAATAATAATGGTAGACAAATTACTTTAAAATCATTGTGATTGAAATAGGAGTAGGCATTCATTATAAAAACTTATACTTACACTAAATTAAACTTATAATTAAATGAATAACAGTATAGACAAACTACTATGAAATCTGTGTGTGAATAAAAATAGTGATTAAAATAAATGTAGGTGTCAATTATTATTCATTTTTTCCCCATTTGTAAATCTAAACATTCTTTGTGTGTGAGGTGTTGATTTGGCATTTGTGGAACAGCAATTACACTACACAATTGCTTTTTCTCAGTTACATATTTTTGAGACATTCCTGTTTCAAATCCACACACATTCACACAGAAATAGCTCTTAATTCACATGCATACAGGGTGCTAACCAGTAGATGGCAGTGTTGTTTATGCATTGATGGTTTGTATTGGGAGTCTGTTCGCAAAGGCAGCAGACATTCATGTCAGAAAAGGCAGATTCACGGAGAAACAATGCAGATACATGTATCTTCAGTGCTGCTTGGCACAGATTCTTATAGTTTTCTGGCTCTACCAAGCTCCAGAAATGCTGTGAGTGCTGGCTACGTCTGCAAACAGACCAGCAATATGGATTTGTAACAGGAACATCTCAAAAATTGCTATAGTGACCACTGCTTCATAATTCTGGTAGTATGGCAAGGGCATCCTGCATTTTGGTTTCTCATTTGTACCCTCCCCGTTCATCACAATTGCCCTCCACATTTTCAAATGTAATTTCATTTGGAATGACACTTGAAGTGAAGTGGTAGTGAGTACAGAGTAGTTTGGGATTGGGCCGATGTATCCCCTGCTTGGATTATGAGTTACAAGTTATGTCTCTTCCAGTTGGGGTCCAGATGATGATGGGCACACTGTAGATGGACCTCATCCCCTGGGCAAGGTGAGACAATCAATTTTTTGCGCGTTATTCTTTTGTCCTGCAGAAGACACTTAAGAGTTACAAACTTCTTTCATTAGTGACAGCAATGTGTGTTCAGTGTGTTCACACATCTCATTATTTTTATTTTTTGTGTTGAATGTATACAACATTTCTTATATTCCTTATTTTCTTCATCTTTTTCCCTCACAGGCAGCATTGCAGCATGGGGTGATTGCAGGAAGAAGAGGTTTTGGAAGCATCTTTGTGGTTGCTAGTGGCAATGGAGGCCAATATAATGACAACTGCAATTATGATGGCTATGCCAACTCCATCTATACTCTCACAATTGGTAAGACACACAAACATGTAAGCATGTACCTCATTTTGTGCTTTGGGTATGAAATTGTGCACATATATAATCTGTGTGTGCACATGTGTCTGTGTTGCAGGAGCAGTTGATGAGAACGGCAGGATGCCCTTCTATGCTGAGGAGTGTGCTGCAATGCTCGCTGTTACATTCAGCAGTGGGGGGAGCAAACTGAGGAGCATTGTAGGTCTTACTCGAACACCCACAAACACACAGAGACATATAGAGAGCATAAAAATAAAGACCCAAAGATTCACTGCAAAGGCAGCAACTGAAAAGGGGGATGTCATTGATGAAATACCCTTAGCTGAAAATAAGGACTGAATAGATTATGCAGCTACTTGCATTTTCTGGAGTAAAGAAAGAGCAGTTTTTTTATCTTTTTAAAAGAGCCAAACATTGCTAGGTCGCAATCAGGTTGGATGTTTGATTTATATTGTAAAGAGAACCAATTAAATATGTCACACCATAAACTGGTTAAAACAGGGCAGTGCCAAAACAAATGTGAAAGTGAGCTGTCATCATTGTCATATCATGTCATGTCCCAAGGGTTAACTGCAGTTCACTTTCTGACCATAGTTTTATATGGGGGGACAAGGGGGGTGCTGTTGAGTTCTTGGCTCTGCCTGTCAGCAGACTCATGACACAAGTGAGTAGTGATGGCAACAACCGTTCTTTAAGGTGTACTGAATCTTTCCAATTCATTCATTAAAAAGATTTGTTCACCAAATCTTTCAGTTCTTCCTGCATGACTGGAGCACAGACTACGTCTGACTCACTCAATGAACTGATGCACAGCTTAATGGGTTGTGATTCATCTCACTGTCGTCGGCAGTGCTGTCGCTAAGTACACCAGACCCCACTGTTAAATGTTAACATTTTAGGAATTTCCTTAATAAACATTGGAGATTAACACATCTTTTCAGGGTTTTGCTTCTTAAAGTGATCTACAGTTCGGCAAGAATTGGCATTGTTTCTGGATCTGCTGAGACTTTAAGCCGCTGATTCACTCTGGGTGCACATATTAAGTTCACTCAGTTTACCGGAATGTACGTGGCGAGGGCTGGCTCGTTAACTGAAGAACTGGTTAATGTAATGTTTCCTCACTATGAGAACTAGGAGGAACTAGGAGCTGAATGGGTTGTGATTCAGCTCACTGTTGCCTGCTTTAGTTAGGGCTGTCGCTAAATACACCAGCCTCCCCTTTTAAATAATAATAAGATTTTAAAAATTTCCTTGATAAATGTTGGAGATGAACACATGTTTAAACTGCTGATTCACTCAAGTCTTAGATTCTTAGTCAGTGAACCGGTACGTGGCATGCACTGCTGACTTTCATTAAGGGAACGAATCACATAATGAATTTGTTCACTAACTGTTTCCTCCCAATGAACGAATCACCTGATGAATTAGTTGACGTACTGTTTCCTCACAGTATTTTTGTCATATTGTAGGTTTAAACAAACTTGCAGCAGAAACTATGAAAGATATCAGAGTGCTGCACTTTTTTCTGTTTGTTACGCTATACATTTTTTTACATTATCTACTGACTTGAAACATACAATAACTTACTTACTAACTTACTACATCTATCTATTAGTTTCTGAATTGACTGAGTGGAGTTTAATTAAGATATTTAATTAATGTACAGTGTCCTCTCATTTACATTTGTGTTTACTGAGAAAGTCTGTTAAAACAATGGGAAACTAGACTGTGTGTCTTTATTATAACATCTTACACTGAGTGCATTAGCTGGGACACACGGAGACTCACGCACTGAGTGATTCGGTCAATATGTGTCTATGACTCTGTAGTGAGTGAACATATCACTTTCGCCCGTCCGCTGCCACTGGCTGCTGTCTCGCTCAAGTCACAGCAGAGCTCAGCTGAACTGAGAGATGAACGAATCGTTTCAGTAAGTGACTCAGTCCAGTTCGTTCACTTAAATGATTTGCGAGTGAACCAACACTACAAGTGAGGACCAGATGTTATGATGGAGAGCTGTAGTGTCAGGCAGTGGCACAAAATTTAAATACACTTGGCAAAATTATTTTTTCACTAAAATCAATTCTTCTGCAGTGTGCCTAATATGTAGATTCAGTTTTAAAAGTATGCACTATTCATCGTTATTATAAAACCAAGCATTTACCTCAGTTCACATTGTCCATTTCCCTACTTATTAGTTTAATTTCATATACAGTCTTTAGTACATTTCCTCAGGTTTCACAAGTTGGACCATCCAACTACTTTCAAATTGCTTAAAAGACGTAGTGTTATAAGGGCATGTGTTATTGCTCTAATTTTCATCTTTAGTTAATTTTATAGTTAATCAAATTTTACATTTAGTCTTAAATACATTCCTACTTGTTGCACACGTTGGTGTTATGGTTTTAGGAGGACATGTATGGACTCAGAAATCAGGCGGAAGAGAAACCGTTTTAAAGACGAAAAAATGAGAATTTATTTACAAAAATAAAACAGAAAACCAAACCAGGGGAATAATCCAATTCAGAGCGAGGAGACTGACGGGCAGGCAGGGCAGACGTCTCCTGGACAAACTAAAAGAGGAGGAAATGCAGGGTTGGAGACAAAATACAAAAACTGGGGAAAAGAGTAGCGAGGTTACAAACAAACGTTGTATCTGCAGGTAAATACCGCATGGGCTGTTTAACGCGCCGACACCTGCTGCAGGAAACTCCAGGTATTTAAGGGCTGTCATCAAATCAGGGGAACAAGCAGCAGATGTGAGGAGGGAGACTCCACCCAGCTGCCCGGTCAAGTCTCCTGGAATTACAAGGCAAAGAAGAGGTTGCACAGGAAATAGACATATCAAAATAAAAGACAGGAAGCAGTGTAGAACCGGACCCTGACAGTTGGACCACATCCAACTGTTTTCAACTTGCTCAATCTACCAAAGCACCTTTAGTCACATATTCTGAAAGTTTGCTTTCGTTTCAAATATGTTTCTACATCTTAAAACAAGCCATATGGATCTGTCATCTTATGAAATTAAGGTACTGTTAACATAAAAAAGAAGTGCTTAATTGCTTTACACATTTACATTTTAGTTTAATTATAGTCTTATATACGAATATGACATATTTTAGTGAAATGTAAAGCGACCTCTTGTGAACTTTTGTTTCTGTCACCCACAGAATTAAGGCACCCCTGTCCTAAATAAAGAGATGTGAAGGTCATCCCTATATTAGAATCCATTTTTTATATACTTGAGGGATGTCCTTCCAAAAAGATTGAATTGATGGGTATGTCCACAAAGTGTCATCCATGACCTCTCCGCTTTCCCTCCCAACAGTGTAATGTTTAGGTGTTGGTAGAGAATGGTTTGAGTTTCCTAGGCACTCACGTACTTGTCCTGAATTTTCTCAATGTCCAACTGGTTCTCCCAAAAGAAGTCATGGTGCTGCAGATACCTATACAAATTATGCCTGCACACAACCTGCGTGTCTTACATAGACTATCAAAACTATTACTAGTTGTTTGACAAATGGAAGTGATACCGTAATAAACCCAATGGCTCTCTGTCTGTGATTGTGCTGCACTGATACAAAATCAGGGTTATGTGCTGACCACATAAGCAATCTTGACTCTCTGTGGTTGGAAGCATTTAATCACTTCTGTTGATAATTTCAAGGATACACTTACCCACTGACTAGTTGTCAGACTCAAGTCCTCCCTCTTCTCCAGCAGCTGAGAAGAAAACCATGGCCTCCGTAGAAGAACACTTTTTTCTAGGTTTGTGTTGAACCCTAGGTTCACCAACTGCTGTGTGAGCAGTTTTGTGTGTTCCACTGCCCCCTGGTGGGAGGTTGCTGCAATAAGCCAGTGATCTAAAAAAGGTAGCCACACAAATGCCCTGCCACCTGAGTGGTCCCACTGCTGCCTCAGTGCATTTTACAAACACTCTTGGGCTTGATTGAAGTGAACCAATCGCACAGACGCAGAAAACACAGCAGGGATGCATGTGACAACATCCTGAATTTGTATTTTCTTAGATGCTTGTTTAGATCCCTCAGATGTAATATGCATGCATCCCACGCCCCCCTTTTTTGGGAACCAGAAAATATCTCGAGTAAAACCCACTCTGACTTTGATCTGGGATCAAGGGATTACTCTGAGCAGAGATAAACAGACAGCTTCGTCTTGAGCCTATGATAATTACACCTCCGAACTGTGAAGCTGTATGGCGAATTGAAGCCTGTATCCCCTTTTTAACGTTCTCAAAATCCACTCACCGTTTGTGCATTCTGACCAGTTTGCTATTCTCATAGACAGGGCTGACTAGCCAGTCACCCTCTTGTGGTACCTCGATGCCACAGTGCTTGGTCTGAAAAGTGCATGTGCTTGACACTAGGCTCATGACAGGGATGTTTTGGCTTGATAGAGGAGTCACTCCCTCTGTTAAAGGAATGACCGAAATGTTTTCCAACATTGGTTTTGTTTTGTTTTTGTTCAGTTTTATTTTTAACTGCGCCCTCGGCACACAGCCTGGATGCAACACTTGGTACAATTTTATTCTTGGTGAGTATCCCAGCTTGATATTTATTCCTGCAAGGGCAGGCTCTTGCCTGTGATTTCTCCTGTGCTTTGGCTTGTTCATTAGCGGCAGCCATGGTCACTAGCAGGGATTATTAGCAGTGAAGCTAACAAGGCTAATTGCTAACCCGTCGATGAAAATGTGAGCATTGCTACTCTGTTGCGTTAGCTCGTGAGGCTAATGTTAATGTATAGAGTATTTCTACCGTTGGTTAACTGGGCTGAGTATTGCTACTCTCCACAGTTAATAGCTCAAACTACTGTTTGGTGACAGGCTAGTGTGAGCTGTGGTTCTCATGCAACTGAACCACCGAGGATGAAGCACCCGTCAACCTTGGTTTCGCTCGTGTCAGTGGACTGTTAAGCTAGGTCTCAGATATACAGTTGGCACAAGAGAGATTTGGAACTTCTACTCGAAGTGAGAAGAGTTTTTTGAATAACGAGACGCACAGAGTCAGTCTTTTATATAGGAGAGGGTCCCCTCTCTCTGTGACAATGATGCACTTTGCTCCAGCCAATCCTGGCTGGTGGAATGCAATAGGAGCTTCTGATGAGGCGCCGACCTCATGCCAGCGTTTCCCAGTGTGAGACATGAAACAAATGCTATGAAAGAGAACATCATTTGGTCTGTGTATAAACATTTGTCTCCCTCCTGGCTTTCATATAATCATTCAGCTGATGTTACTCAGGCAACAACTGTTCTAATGAGCTTACACATCTAACTGATGTTATAGATTACGCTCTTATTTACTGTATGATATAAAGTACAGAGATGCTAACTTTATATAAATGCCTACTGTATTTCTGTAGTTGTTAGTTAACAGACCAGGTAAAATCATACAATATTATCAGTACAGACCTCTGTTATGTGTCTCTTGTGCATGAGGGGCTTCTCTTCTCCTCTTCTGTGGAGG
Organism: Brachirus orientalis; assembly: GCA_016785285.1. Lineage (NCBI taxonomy): Eukaryota > Metazoa > Chordata > Actinopteri > Pleuronectiformes > Soleidae > Brachirus > Brachirus orientalis. Next base: position 118,713 of record JAFBJR010000788.1, on the reverse strand, counting down.
CAGCTGCTCGTCTGCTGCTCCTCTTTTGTACCACGAACATGCCCATGTTACTGATACCTCCAGTGTGTGTATATATACATATATATATATGCTACATTCAAAAACCATTACTACCATGGCACTTTTATAGAAATAATTTCAGCCTATCTGTCCCTGTAGGTGACATCAGACTGGTCCATGCAGCAGGGGACAGGGTGTACAGAGGGTCACACTGGCACATCTGCAGCTGCCCCCCTGGCAGCAGGAATGGTGGCCCTCATGCTGCAGGTCCGTCCCTGCCTTAGCTGGAGGGATGTCCAGCACATCATCACTTTCACAGCCACCAAGGTAGCCTAATAAAGTTTTTATGGTTGCAACTGTACAACAAGTTTTTATTATTTATCATAGTGCAGTCATTACCCAATATGTACCATGGTAGCTGAGCTAAAGTAGTTATCAGTCTTAAAAAAACTTTGAAATAAAGATACTTGCTTTTCTATTCTTTATTTAATAGATTTAATTTCTATTGTATGAACTTATTATGCAATGGTTTAAATGTAATTGTATGTGCTTTGTTGAATTTACATTGCTGCAAGAGAACAAAAATGTGTTAGACTTGTGTTTTATCTATTGTTTTTTTTTTTGTTTTTTTTTTTAAGTGTGACAACAGTGCAGATTGGAGAGTGAATGGAGCTGGCTTCCATCACAGCCACCAGCACGGCTTTGGTCTGCTCAATGCATGGAGACTCGTCAATGCTGCCAGTGTACATGCATATCGCACACACTATAAATTATCTGGGAAGTTACATAGATGTTATTAAGTTACATACAATAAGGTACCACAAAAGTTTTCCCTATTTCACAGGTGTGGGAGCTGGTGCCATTCCTTGTGTCTTATCAAAGTTCAGTAATAAAAGAGGAAGCATTAATTCCATCCTATCCAGATGAGCTGATTCGTAGCTGGAAAGGTAACACTGCTCCTTTCTCAGCTGTGTACTTGAAAGTTGCTTGTCAAGTCAACTCTCTGCTCTGCTGATTCCCTCTGTGCCTCCCTACCTCCCTGCCTGTTTCTCATTCACTGCCCATATTAGGTAAAGTCCTGCTGTTTGTGTATTCCTTCGTCTTCACTATAATACTTGGTGACATTTTTCCAGATTGCAGCTGTTTCTATTTTTTCCATGTTCTTCATTTTCCTCTAACTCTACATTTTATAACTCCACTTAGTACTTTTTGCTTTTTTAAGTTACATACTTAAAAAAGCAAAAAAGCAAAGACTGTGATTCTTTCCTACTCAACTGTTTTTCCACATGTGCTCATGACTACCTCACTCTCACAGAACCATTTCCTTATCTACTGTCTATTTTCCTCTTCTCCCTTGATTTGTATCTGTACATGGCCTCATGCCAGTCAGGAGCTCTGCCACAGTTGCTGACAGTCTGTCTCAGCTCTATTTCAGGCTGAACATCATGATTGTCTGGCTCTAATCGATCTAAAATATCATTAAAATAAAGGAATAAACTCTGTTACCATGTGGTTTTTAAAACAAGTTACAATATTTCTTTGACTCTACAGCATTTTACAAAAAAAACCTTGTAGTATGTGAATATCAGCCACATATCGAAATGCTTACCTATACACTGTTATTTTAACATTATGTTCCCTGCTATAACTCATTGTTACACAGACTTTCTTAGTGGAAAGTGAAGTTCATAAACTGCTCCCTCTCAATAGCACCAAAGTCCATAGAGAAAAATCATTGTTTTCAGTTGACCATGGCAGAGGAGCTGCTGGTCTACTGCTACCTCGTTTGGTAAGTTTGCATTGTTTCTTTCTGTATGGACAGAAGGGGAAAGAGCAGTGTATGAACTTCTAACTCCATAGGTTGTCTAATGGCAAGACAAGGCAGCGCACATAATCTTAAGATATAGTTGTCTTAAGCAGATGAAGATCTTATTTGGCGAGCCTCTTGTTAAATGCTGAAATGTGTTTTTCCTTCTGTGTTGGAAATCCATGTTGAGAGCTGGTACTTTCTTAGTTCCAGGCTGGTTCACAGAAAGGGAAAAGACAGTGCTCTCTGTGGAGCAATTGGTGATGTCAAAAAAGTCTTGATACTTTAAGTTGAACTTTTGAAACTGACACATTTTACCATTTCATGAAAAATATTTAAATTTAATTGGAGGCAACATACAGTTGTGCACATAAGTTTACATACCCTAACTGTCATGTTGGAACATCCAAGTAGGTCCCATCCACAGCTTCTATGCTGTGCTGTTTATTGGTCTACCTGACCGTGGCTTGGTTTCAACAGAATCTAACATTTCCCACTTCTTAATTAGAGTTTGAACACTGCTGATTGGTATTCTCAATTCATTGGATATCTTTTTGTAGTGTTTTCCTGTTATCCAGGTGAGGATATACCCATCCACTAACCATAAGTGATGGTAAAAAATTTTTGGATTACCATTCATATTCTCTGAAAAATGTCAGGGTATGTAAACATTTGGCAACTAATTAGGTTAATTGGCAACAGGTCATTAACATGCCTGGATATAAAAGGAGCATTTCAGAGAGAGCCTCTCAGATGTAAAGATGGATAGAAGTCCACCAGTCTGCAATAAACTGTGTAACAATTTTAGAACTATGTTAAGGGGTTGCAGGGATCTCTGATGTTAAGGGGTTGCATTAGTGTCTATGGCATGGGCAGCTTACACATCTGGAAAGGCACCATCAATGCTGAAAAGTAGAGCAACATATGCTTCCATCTAGACGTCAAGGGAGGCCTTGCATATTTCAGCAAGACAATGCCAAACCATATATTGTATCTAGCACAACTGCATGGCTTCACAGATGAAGATTCCCTGCCTGCAGTCCAGATCAACTTCATCATGAATGGAAACATCCAGCTCCAAAGGCCCAGTACTGTTGAGCAGCTAGAGTCCTCCATCAGATAAGAATAAGACATAAGACATAAGAATGAGACATAATTTCATTCTTAAAAATCCACAAACTGTTTTCCTCACTTCCCAGATGTTTACAGACAATTAAAAGTAGAGGAGATGCTACACAATGGTAAATGTTGCACTGTTCCAACTTTTGTGTTGCTGCCATCAAATTCAAAATGAGCTAATATTTTTCATGAAATGGTATGTTCTTTATGTTCTATTGAGAATAACATATGGGTTTATGAGATTTGCAAATCATTGCATTGTCTTTTTATTTCCATTTTACACAGCATCCCAACTTTTTTTGAAATGGGGTTGTAGGTAGGAAGCCATGTTTAAATGAAAAGTAGTATTGGCAGCTGAAAAATTAAACTGGTGGACCAGGTTCTTGTGGAGGCAGAAAAAGTTAAATTCGTAACAGTGTCCCAATATATCTTTATCCTTTCATTTCAGAGAATACTGTACATACAATCTTTCTTTTGCCTTGATAATAGTTGACAAGGTCAGAGTTTCAGTGGAAAACTGGAAAATCATTTTGAAAATTCTTTTCATCAGGAATTTAAGCATCAGGTTTCTACACACCACCTCACTGGATATTTCTTTATGTCACAGTTTGTTATATTTATGTCCAATTTGTATTTGTTAGCACGTTAGCACTATTTCTTTTGTCCCCCGTGTGCTTTCTAGCTACAGTTAAATCTTTAAGGTGACAATTTTTTCTCCTCTTTCCACTCATCCTCAGTCTCCCATCTCTTTACCTCCCTTTTTTTCTCTCGACATACTCCCACATATCTATATCTCTATTTACACTCCTGCACCTCGTTCCTCTTCTTTCCTCCGTGCCTGGAGGATATGTGCTTCCCTACATGGTCAAAGAGCACCACATCTCATCATCAGTCTTAGAAATGCCAAGATATTTACCACCTACTTGCTGTGGGAGGGAGTAAGCTGGTCAGAAAGATGACTAACCACACTTTCATGGAAATAAAGAGTCTTAATCTCAAAAGATTGTAAAGCAACATTTTTGTCTTCTACTGTGTGGCAAAAGTCAGTAGGCCACACTTATTTGTTAACTACAGCTTTTTTTCCAGTTTGTCTTTCTTGAAAATAATACAGGGCAGAGGTATACACTGAAGGGACAAGGTCAGGAGGTTTTGATCTATAACCCCAATTCCAAAAAAAATTGGTATGCTGTTTAAAATGTAAATAAAAACTGAATGCAACCTATATGGAAACCCTGCTCACCCATATTTTATTCCCAAAACACAGCTAGACCTTGGCTTGATTTAACTGCCCATTAATGGTAACCGACTATGGATCCACCTGTGATCATGTCAGCTTGCTATGTCCCTTTACACTGCAGCTCTTCTTTTGTACATATCACACTTTTGTATACACAGTGATCCCCTTCAGTGTCACTACAGCTTTCATCTGCTCTGACATACCCCTCTCCCATTCTTTCTCTCTCACTCTCTTCATCTTTTTCCACATCTGATCAGCATTCTGACCCAAAATCTGAATAAATCTGTACTGCCCTCGCAGTAATTAATCATAATGTCAGTCATTTTAAAGTGTTCAAATTTTAGCACAAATGAACTTCATATCATTTTACCAAAACAATCAACAGTTTAATTAACCCCAAAAAACAATCGCCAGCCACAGGCCGAAACTCTTATTGCTCTATCATGTGTCATGTGTCATGTGTCATGTGTCATGTGTCATGTGTCACTGTCATGTGTCATGTGTCATGTGTCACTGTCATGTGTCATGTATCACTGTCCTTTCATTGACTTAATGTGTGGATGAGAGCATAACATCCCAAACTTAACATTACTGCCAAGATAGTCATCTACAAGTATACACAATAATAAAACAAAACCATACATACCCACAATGCTACCAAGGGCATGGGATGTATGTGGATGACACTGGATTGTCTGGCAAGACTGACAAAGCTGGCTGACCATGCTGTCCTGGCTGTATTCTTCCTGTTCAATTCCTTTTTCTAGTGATGGTACTTCTGGTTATGAATGATACATTTATCCAAAGAAATTTAGACTTAACATTAAGTTAACTATACATTAATATTACTTGTAACAGGACAAAATTTACAGCAATTTAGGAACATGCTTGAATCTGTTACTACTGGAAACTGAAGATTATTAACCACTCACTCTCTCGAGCCAGTCCATAGAGAAAATCGTCCATTTTAGCCTGAGAATTGCTAGTTTATGTCTGCCTTATGTGGTAAGCTAACTGTAGGTTCATTTGAATGAAGTATTTCACACTTATCTATATAATGATTACCCAGCCCTATACCCTAACCTTGATCGTTCAATTCTCAACCCTTAATCTAACCTGAACACTTAGACATTGTGAGGAGAAATGTCACAAACTCAAACATTTACACAAGCTGCTCTTTCTTCTTCTTCAGTCTCTGCTTCTGACCTGAGACAGTCTGGAATGGAGACACTGGAGCATGTGGCCGTTACCGTGACAATAACTCACCCTTGCCGTGGCAACTTGGAGATTGTCCTGGTCTGCCCCAGCGGTATGATGTCAGTCATCGGTGCACGCCGTGCCATTGACAGGTGCACATGTACACATGCATATTTGCATTGTTATCATAGGTAATGCAGTGAAAGGTGTGGTAATAGAGGCAGCAGTGATCATACTGCCATCATGTACTTATATTTTCATATGTGAAACTGTCATCATATCAGGGTTTTTGAATGCCTTCTTATCTGGTTGCGGGTTTTATTTATACAGAGATCCTGCAGGCTACCAGGACTGGACTTTCTCTAGTGTGCGCTGTTGGGGAGAAAGAGCTGAAGGCCAGTATACCCTAAAGATATCTGACCACAGTAAGACAGTACTACACACTAACACACACACTTTAAACAAACAAATGCTGTGTCTATGTGTAGGTTTTTGGGGACTTTGTGTATATCACTCTTACCCACTTAGACTTAGATTATAAAGTTCTCAAGGAGATATTTAATTCCACAACACAGTACTCGTAATCTTATTAGACAGACATGTAACACTCAGTAACAAGTAAGGAGTAATTACTAAATCAGTCTGACTACAGGAATACTTTACCAATCAGACATAAAGAAAACCTCAAGCACATTCACAGACAAGTAAGCAACAACAGCACAATAAAAACCAGGAAAACACGTTACCCAGAATGAGGCCTGCTATTCAGGGCAGCTGTAGCTGATGGGATACGACACTTCAAGTGGTTCTTCCTGCACCTATGAGCACTGTATCTGGGCCCAGACGGCAGTAGGTTCAAGTGACGATTGAGAGGATGTGTATTGTCCTGAGCTGTTGTGTTTTACAAGGCATGTTAGTTCTGTGAGGTTGTGTATGGAAAGACTATGTGTAAGCAGGTGGTACAGTAGATCAGACTGGATAATGCTCTGATAACAGCTGGGGGGCAACATACAGTCCTCTTGGTTTACAAATGGGTGAAAGTCTTTGATGGCTTCTTTTCTGAATGTCAGCGTTGTGTTGGTTGACAGTGAGTTCATTGTCCAGTGTGATTCGCTGGTATTTGAAACTTTCCCTAATTTACTTGTCTGATTTATGATGACAACAGGCAGATATTATTGCTTATATATACAGTTTTATACACTCTGACGTTTTTTTGTTTTTTTTTGGTCCTGCAGAGGAGTTGTCGTCTAACCAGTATGCCTCTGTGGGAGTGTTGAAGCAGTGGAAGCTGACCCTATATGGCTCCTCTATGACCTTCACTGAGGTCAAGGACAGGCAAAGGTTGGGCCTCAAAAGCTTTTAATATGTTAGATACAAGAAAAATTGTTCATTGCAATTTTTTAAAGTGTGGTTGTAGGAGGAACTGACAAATTGTCACCACTGACAATGCCAAGTGCGACCCCACCTAATCAAATTTATGCCTTCGATATCCTACAGATATATTTATGGCTTCATCACTCCATTAGTCTTTTACTACTAGAACAAGTTTTATTGCTTGTGTCACAAGAGTACATAGAGAAAATCACTTATTTTACACCACAGCATGAAGTCCAATTGTTAGGATTTACATCAAATGTAAATCTGAACAAACCCTAAGTTACCAAACAAGCAGCAGTTAACCAGCAGCTCCTGTGTTCTGCTCCTGTGAGTGGTTTATAAATACCAGATGATGCCTCAGATGGATTTTTCACTATTCTTCAATAGACTTAACTGGGCATAGAGTTGTAGCTGAGCCATTTGATAGTAGTTACATAGTGCAATATGTACTAGTTCTATGTATTAGTACCTCGTACAACCTGCAGTAACTTAAGCTTTTGGTTACCATTGTCTTTTAATGATACAACACACTTAATATCATCTTTATTTCTGGTATTTAATTGATACACATGCAGTTTTTGTAACTTTAATGCAGATGTATTGATTGGCTTAGTGTTGCAGCTGATGTGCCAGATTGGTAGATATTCTGAATTCTGATGAGCTGTGCACAAATTACTAGGTTGGTAGAGGAAGCTATGAGTGGCAAATTTCTGGACAGCAGCCTCTCTCTGCCCTGCCCTCCAGGCCTGGATATCCCTGCAGAGATTGTCAGCCCCTTCACCTCCAACAACCTCAGGGTAAACTCAGCAGCACATACACTCACACACCCCACTGTTGATGTCTAAGTGCACTTTCACACCAGGATATTCTGGGGGAATCGATTGCGAGGAATGCCAAAAATTTTCACACCTGCATTTTGTTTGATTCAGTTTCACGCTGCACTTTTATATGTCTGTAAATCATTTCAGTTGCCCTCTCTTTGGTTCAGTTCTTCTCTGGTTCGCTGGATAGTCTGTTTGCCTTTCCCACAGTAAGCAAACCATACCAGTGTTCACTTGCAAGCGAACCGAGACCTGTGTTTTCAAGTGGACCAGAGTTTGCTTCTTTGGTCCACACCAGAGTTCAGATGAGCTTCTGCACCTGCCCAAACAAAGCGGACTATGTGAGGAAACGAACTCTGGTCCATTTAAAGCAGACCAAACAGCTTTGGTGTGAAAGTGCGCTAGGACAGCCACATGCAAAAAAAAGGCTGCAACTTATTTCTAGTAAAATCACATAATGCAAGTTTGTCAGTAACAGTGATGCTACTGCACATGTTCAAAAAGTGATGTTGGTTAACATTACACTGTATGATCAGTACAATATGATGAGAATAAAAAAACAGCTGGTGTCTAATTATAGTATAAAGTTGTGAGGTGAGGTATGTGAGGTTTTATTACCGTCTGGGTTACTTTTTGTTATGTAGCTACATTTCTGTATATTTATGGGTTTCATATCTGATCCACCTAATAGGAGGGAATCATTATCTATAGCTGAAGGTGCTGACCTCTGCCTCTCTGCTTTTTTCCTCCTCTCCTTCAGTTCCTACTTTTGTTGGGCTGTTTTGCACTCTTTTGGTCTCTGTACTACACATTGGAGGTCACAATGGCCCACCTGGACCTCAGGGGCCTTCTTTGTCTGCGTAAGAGTTGGGGAGATCACTTGGCCAGAAGAGGGCACCAAGGAAGAGGAGTGGAGGATGCTGTGGAAGAGGAGGAGGATGGAAAGGAAGAGGAGATGGACTCAGGAGTGGAGCTGCAAGCAGTGCTGGATTTAGAGGCCAAACCACTGTTCAATGGAGAGCAGCTGGTAACATAGCAGTGAGCTAGACCGCGGCTTTGACATGAAAACCACTATCTGTGATCATGACATGATTTTGACATATGGGGGTACTGCAGAATAGACTTTACATACACTTGACAGAAGGGTGGACTCAATTTTCCAAATTTGTGGCCTTGTATGAAATTCTAGGTTTTGTACTGTGAACGTGTGCACACGTGCCAGCACATACGTATGTGCATCTTTGATGTGAAAATGATGTGAGTACACTTAACTAGCTCTTTGGTAGTAAGCTCTCACGTCAAAATGTAAACTGTACATCTGGCCTCCGCAAGCAAGGTCCTTGGCTAAATTAGATATTAAAGGCTTATTTTGGGCCATAAAAGCCAAGTGATTTTTATTTCAAAGCAATTATACACATAGACAAACATACTTACAGGTAATATATTCAGTATCTGACAATAAACCCCCTATATATTACACACCGGACCTTAAGTAAAGGGTAGAGGTTAATTGGACAGGGACCTCAAAGTAAACAGCAGTCACAGACTGATTGCAGGTTTGCAGGTTTGCACAAGTGAAGGTGTGTTTACAGGCTTCTCTGAAAATGTGTATCAACTTAAAGGTTAACGATGTTTAAAAGTTAGAAACATGCTATGCACTGTTTGAAAGTACAAATGCAGTATGTGTGTGAGTGTGCTCGGTGTTTTGTATGTGCCATGGGTGTGTGTATTATCCAAGGTCTTCTATTAAAGTGTCCTCAAATATGAGGTTTTAAGAGAGTAATGCATTTTTAGAATACGATTTATTTACTGTTTTTGATTTTTGAATCTGGGGTTATTATCTGAGAGCTACCACCAAACTACTGAAAAACTTGAAGTGGTACTTTAAATTGTGGGATTTCCATCATGTTTCTTTTTTTCATTGTACTATATGCACAGTGTTCACGATATATATATATATATATATATATACACTGTGTAATGATTTTATATTTCATTTTCAAAATATATATATTAAAGAGTTACATTTTTTTATATGTTAAAGAGTGTTTGGAGTGAATGGTAAAATGTTTTGCTGTGCAGGTCACGGGTGGTATGAATGATAATAAAAGACTTGATGAAATCAATAGATTATGTATCTATGGAAACTCAGTATTACTATAATAGTTTGTTGTTACAGTTGAAGGTGGGGTGTAAGAAAATACAGATACACTAAAATAGGGGTCACTAATAGGTGGACTTTGGTTTAGATCCAGACCCACACTCCACACATTTCATGTGCAGTAAGTTACCACATGGCTACTCTCACCGAGTCGTAGCAGTCAATCGAGCTCCAGAAGCTGATGTCACACAACCAAAGCCCTCTAGTAAAGAACAATGCTGTTCAACTCAAAGTAACACCATTATTGTCAATATTAAAATACAGTGATGTAAATAACTTGAGCAAAGGCAGCCACACAAGATAATGTCTTTCCTGTTCCTCCATTTACATACCTTTCAAGTTACCTCACCCATGAAAGAATTTAAACTAATGAAATATGGACTTTAAAAAGAGAGAGCCAGAACCATAGAGGGCATAAATTGGTACTCTACTCTGACTCTACACTCATGACAGTCAGCTAACTGGGCACAGAAAATTGTCTCCCTTGCAACCGGTGTCTCTTCAACCCCTGCACTCTATTCTCCTACAAGGCTTGACATCTTGTTAAGACCAACAGCCACAAACTGAACAGGAAAAAAGTGCTGGATGTCCTCCGTTGTTCTAGCTGATACAGCCATTGGGCACAGTCCTCACCCTGCCTACCAAACAAAGGTACTATTCTCAGTTGAAACAAGTTAAGTCAATTTTATTTATATGACCCAGGATCACTAACACTAACATGATTTGCCTTGAAGGGCTTTACAGTCTGTACAGCAAGTAACACCCTCAATCCTTTGACCCTCACATTGAGTGAGGAAAAACTCAAATTCTCTCACAGAATTTCCCTTTTAAGGGGAAAAAATGAGAGAAATCTCAGGAAGAGCCACAGAGGAGGGATCCCTCCTCCAGGACGGACAGACATGTACAGAGACAAGTTCAGCAGATTTCAAACAGAACATCAAATATTACAGAGAGAGAATAAAAATAAGGAGTCAGAGATCAGGATGATACAAGGATAAGTAACAATAATAATTATCATCATTCAGGGTGTGACATGTGCTGTCACCATCTGGGGTTGGTTCCTGCTCCTCATGTGACCCTCAGAAGAGGACAAGCTGTTTGTGAAGAGAGGATAATTAACCTAGGCAGTAATGAGTAGCTATAAAATATATGGTAACAGTTATAGTTATTATATTTGTGCCGTGGTGTTAAAGCTCTGGAATCAGGGGAAAGTCTTAAGTTTAACTTTAAATGTAGGGACAGTGTCTGCCTCCCGGACCCACAGTGGGAGCTGGTTCCACAGGAGAGGAGCTTGGTGGCTGAAAGCTCTGCCTCCCATTCTACTCTTAGAGACTTTAGGTACTACAAGCAGGCCTCCATTTTCCATTTTGGTTTCCATTTGGGTGGTAGGGAATAATCCTGTCTTTTAGATAAGACGGTTTATATGTGAGGAGGAGGATTTTAAATTCTCTTCTAGATTTAACAGGAAGCCACTGGAGTGATGTGCTCTCATTTCCTAGTTCCTAGTTCATTTTAGATGAATAATATGATGGTATTAAAGAGGAGTTTGTTGTATTTTATCAGACTATCCCTCCAGACTAAGGACTCCTCTTGATTGGCAGAGCACCACTTCTTTCTAGCTTGCGTGTTGTTTGTTTCAAAGAACGTAATGTGGTTATACCCTGGCGCTAACCTTCTCTGACTCACTACCTTCCTTTTTAGAGGGGCAACAGAATCTAGTGTTTCTAGTGAAACCTAGTGCAATTACTGTACTATTGATGAGATCATCAATTTGAGTGGGAGTTAAGTTTGGATAGAGATCCTCACTTATATTGACACTGTGCAGTGATGTCAGTGCCAGTGGAACTCGTTCCTTAAATTTAGATACAGACAGATTTTGACTTTAATGATAGTCGTCTCTACGTTCGCTGTTAATGATCATAGGAAAGTTAAATGTGATTAGAAAAGGGTTATGGGGAAAAACCACTAAATTCTCAACATTAATTCCGTAAGTCAACACAAGGTCGAGGGTGTGGTTAAAACCATTAGTGGGTTTATTAACATGTTGGATAAAACCAATTGAGTTCACTACAGCAGAGCTAAGGCTGTCACTGTCAATATCTACATGAATGTTGAAATCACCCATAATAATTACTTTATCTGTGCTAAAAACTCTTTCAGGTAGAAAGTCAGAGAACTCATGCACAGGCCACGTGGACGGTAGACAATAACTAGCCTGACACAAAAAACACAAGCCACAAGCACAAGCCTGACCCGGAGCTTACCATTACAAACCATATGTTACTGTACCAAACTGAAACGTACCTTGATGGAAACAGGGCATTAGAAAGAGTGCCTGTGACTGTATGTGCTGTTCTATTGAAATACAGCAGAGGAAGTCAGATGAGACAGACAGGAAATTGCTGATTAGAAAATTATTCATAATTAATCAAATATTGATATTTAGCACTTCTGTGGCTATTCCATGGGCAACTCAATACATTTCATATAATAAAAATTATCCACTGCATGCAGTTATATATCTTAACATAACATAAATTTCATATGATTTTTTGTTGACCACTCACAAATGCTGATACACATATTTACATTTACAATGGACTTAACCACTTAATAGACATTATGAAGTTTAAGACTTTGTCTTGAGTCAATTTTCTGTATCTGGACCTCTCGGTATCTACATCTGCTCCTAAAGTGTAACTAAACCCCTAAACCACATTTTCAGGTGTCAACTAGTGTATATGTGTATCTAGTAATATTATTTGTTGATCCAGGTGCAAATCTTCACAGCTTAGTGTAAAATTATACATGATAAACACATGATAAAATCAACAGTTCTACTGTCTCTCTGCTCAAACACCAACTACTGCATTCAAATTTTGCCATTGGCTATTTTTGTCATTTTCACTGGTCCACTCTTATATCATTCTTTTGTCTACTCCCCTTTTATAAATGCAGGAGCTTTTACTCGGTCACCTCTCTTTCTCCACCCTGTGAAGTACGGTGTGAGCAGGACCTTGTTAAATCTGTGCGTCATTTGTTTGTTTGTTTCTTTTCTCATTCAACTGAAAATCTAAAAGCAGAAAGTGAAATTTTTTGAAAAGACAAAAATGTGTTGTGTTGTTTTTTTTGTGTTCAAACGAAATGCAACAGATAAAAAGATGATTTAGCAGAACTTGATGTAGATGTTTAATGTCTCCCACTTGTGCATGAACTGGAAGTCATCAAGTAGCTCGATTAGTATTAACATGGATGCGTACAGCTGCCACCACAGGGAGAAAAAAGAAATTGGTATAACAAGACAGGTTATCAGCCTTAATGTTGGCTTTACTATTGCTTTATTATTGCGGGAGTTTTACATCAGGGAGGGTTGCGTCTGAAGTTGGAGAGACTCTGTTTGCTCTGAGGTTCACAGCTGCAATAGTAACTTTGTTTTGACAGTTGATTATATTCCCATGCACTCCTCAACAGTGATATGCTTGACAGAGAGAAAGTTTTAACGGTAAACTTTCTCTCTCTCTCTCTCTCTCTCGCTCGCTCTCTTGCATCTTCAGCAGACAGAATTAGTCATTATGTCATTCCTACTACAAAGTGCATGGTACAGATATGCAACTACTCTTCAGAGAGGTTTTTGACTATCATTTTGTGTTGCTGACTTCCTGCAATTTCACTCTCACCCTATCTTACGATACTCTGACTAGAGTAACAGTTGTATGCATACAACTTTTAATACAGTTTTTTCTTAAAATGTACTATTTTGGCTGCTTGGGTGAGAGATCATAATATACTGTATAATACCTTGCTATCCCAACATATAACAATATCACCCCTGTATTGGTAAGAATCTGGTATCACCAGATTCCCAGTCCTAGTTAAAGGTAGCAGTATTACAAGAAAGGTCCAATATGGTAAAACTAGTTGAATAATGTAACCCTAACCACAAAGCTCTTAAGAAAGAGAATCTATGGTAAATGTCATATGCAATATGTGCATGCAGACAAAATTCATTTTTCAGATCATTAAACGATAGTTCAGTTTTTTGTTTTTGTGATTCAGTGAGGTATAACCTCACTGTCAGCAGTGCCTGGGCCCTGGTGGTGAACCTGGAATGCCGCCATCACTGGGAACCAACCTGAGACGTACAGTAGACAGTTCCTTGTCAATGAAAACATGGCTGCCTACAAGAAATACAGATTTTAACCACCAAACAAAAAAACAAAATACTCATCTATCTAACTTCTAACATCTTAAATTAAATTAATTGCTTTTTTTCCACAATTGAGTTTCCGTCTTATGCTGGTTCCCAAAGATGGTGGTAGTCCCAGGGTGCACAGTCAGTGTGTCAGAATATTATACAGCCACACTTTAAAAAAAACCTGAACCATAACTTTAATCGCTTGTCTCTGGGACAATTTTTCAAGCATTTTGTCACAAACATGTAATTCACAGAATCAAAAGGTTAATTTTGCAGTATTTGTATTTGAAAGTCATTATTTTATAAAACAATGTACAAAATATTAGTGCTGATACAGCAGGCATGTGGGAAGTCATATTAAATAATATTGTAAAAGTAAGGTATGTGTGCTGTGGGTGTCACCACTCCAAATGAAAAGAAAGAATGCGCCTTTTGTAAAGCACCATTAAATGTGTTTGTGTACCCCAGCACATCATCATCCACATATTTCATAGTGTCCTGTGAATCATGTGGCACAGTGGTTAGTTATCTGTTATATGGGCTTTGTTTTACAAGGTGATAATTTGGCTGGGACAAGGATTTTTGCCAATTTTATGGTGACTAGTTACTGAAGGCTTTCAGTTGTGTTAGACCGAAATGCAGGGGAAAGCACAAAGCATGGTGAGTACTGCAGTGGTTTATCTATATAAAGAGAAATATCAAGACGGAAATGGAGGGACATTTCAGAAAGAAGAAATTCAACTGTAAAGCAGAGAAAGATTTATTAAAAACAGAGTTGTAGAGGACCAGTGAAATGCTTACAGACTATGAGAGGGTGTCAGGACAGCAGAGTTTGTGGGTATTTGTGACACACTTATTTCAGAGGATCTGCCGGGGTCTTCCATAGCTCATGCCCTCTTGACTGGCTCCTTTATTGGATCCCATCTGTAGGCCGATCACATTTTTGCCTGCCTTCATCTGCTCATCACTAAAATCTCGCTTGTTCTCCTGTGCTTTCCTGCAAGACATCATTGAATATGTCACTCAATAAATAGTTATTCATATTTATTCCAGGAGGTGATCAGATGCATCAACAAGTTTCCATATAATGTTTTTCACTTACTTGAAGAACCAATTAGGGTCTCCACTGTATGTTCCTTCATCCTTAGTAATGGCCAAACTGCCCAGGGCTGACAGGGTTCTTTGCACTGCTGCCAGATCCTTGCCTGTCTCACCAAACACGTACAACCACCATTTTAACCTCACCATCAGTTAGATTATGATCTTTACATATCTGTCATATCATCATATCCAAACAGAAGCCACTCAAAGTCAAAGTATAATATATTTGCAGTAGGAGAAGCGTGAGAATGATAAAATCCCTCTGACCTTCCCAGAGGTCCACAGTCTGGAACATATCTGTCTTGGTGACACCGTATTTCTCAGCAGCACCGAGGAACTGAGAGATCTGTTCCATCTGTTTGAAGGCCATGGATGAGCTTTGGATCTTCTTCACAGGTTTCTCTCCAGCAAACAGGCTGTTAATCAGCTCGCTCAAAACCTGGGGAGACAAGATGGAGTGCCAAAGTACAGACGACATGTTAGACGGGAGAAAGATTTCATTTAATTTTTTTACTGTACAATTAGTGTAGTTAGTGTATTAACTAACAAGGTGAAATTGGGAGAAAGAAAAGAGAATAAAGACAGAATAAAGGAGAGGACAGAAAACCTCTCAAGTGCATTTTAGTTCTGCGTGGTGAAAATGAGCTACAATACAAAAGAAAAGGAAAATGAGAGTAATTCACAGGCAGATTCAGAGTTCCTTTAAGAGATGTTCAGTCAAGATATAGCGCCTTTGTCAATTCTTTATGGATTTTCAGTTGAGTAATATACTGTGTATATATATATATATATTTAAGAAATAGTCAAGGTGATAAGTATGGCATTATTGTGCTTGTGTAGTTTGGACTGCTGGTGTGAGATCTCCTAAGAGGCTGAGGGTGAAAGTGGGATGCAGTCATCTAAGGTTCCAATGATTATTAATCCAACAATAAATAAATCAATCAAAATAAAGTAACTAAACATACAACGTCTACTCACACATCCATCTTTAAGCCAGGCCTGGAAACCCATTTTGCCTGGCTCTGGCCTTCCCACACCTGAGCCACACTGACGGTTAATCCACTCCACCAGGATCTGCTCCAACTCAGGGTCATACTTGCTGTCTATTTTATCCTGAACCTGCCGGCTCAAGCCAAACGATGGACCTTTGTTGGCCATGCCCACTCCCTGAGAGATGAGAAATGGTGGAGGAGGGACAAAGCATGGTGGCAGACGGACGATCAAGGGAAGAAAACAGGGAATAATAGTACAGAGGGTCAGTTATTTTTACTGAAATCATCTAAATTTTATCAAAATCTTGTTAACTGCTTCATAAACATCCCAATACAATCACCTTTTTTTCCAAAACAACATTGTTTGGTCTGGTGGAAAATATGTCATCTAACATTTACACATTGCAATGGATATAGTATTCTGTAGACACAAACATGCACTGGTGTATAGATGAAGCATAGATATACTGTAGATACCCTCTTTTATGTGTTTGCTAACATACACCAAAGCAACTACTGACCACATGCATGACCAAAGTGAGTATATAAGCATAAATGCTAAGCCCTTTATTGCTTTCCCCAGAACAGTGACATATTGTATGCAATAAAGTGGTGAGGTAACAGTGGGAGCTTTGTTTCAGCCAGATACTTTGTCTTATTACACACACACACACACACACAAACACACACACAAACACACACACGCCACTGCCGGTGCTTTGTTTTCTTTTGTGTTTGGGCCAGCAGTCAAGTGCAAAACCTATATCAAAGTGCTGTGTGCATAAGCCAACCTTTGTAGACATCTTGATGTCAGGTCACTTCAACTTCCTGTTCCTGAGGAGGTTCAAATTTTAAATGTTAAAGGTTGAGGAAATCTTATCAAGGAGGGCAACACTTGTGTTTAACAGCAATAGTGCTGTATAAGTTAATTTATTAGTGACGTTCATATTTGAACTGGACTGGCCTTTCATTGCTTAAGTAAGTTTATGTAAATTCACAGACATCATCATGTAGTAATAGGTATTGTGAACTGATTTGATAGATGTTTGATAGAAAAAGCTCTGCACATAAGAAACTGTCTGACACTGTAAATGAATGTGTTGGTGAATGAATGGGAATGGCTGAATGGTAAAGGGCCCACGGTTGGTGTAGTGGTTAGCACTCTTGCCTTTGCAGCAAAAGGTCCCAACCCGGGTTCACAACCCGGTTGGAACAAGGGGCCTTCTGCAAGGAGTTTGCATGTTCTCCCCATGGTGCGTGGGTTCTCACCGGGTATTCCATCTTCCTCCCACAGTCCAAAAACATGCAGGTTTGGGGTGTTTTTAGGTGTGAATGTGAGAGTGAATGGTTCTCTGTCTCTATGTGGCCCTGTGATGGACTGGCAACCTGTCCAGGGCGTACCCTGCCTCTCGCCCTATGTCAGCTGGTGTTAGGCACCAGCGCCCCCCACAACCCCTAGTGGTAGAAAATGAGTGAGTGAGAGTGAATGGTAAAACTATAGTGTAAAGCACTTTGAACTATGATGAAATGGCTGCCTGTGCACTTTAGAGTTTATTTTAAAATCCTTCTATTTGCTTTTAAATCCTTAAATGGTCTTGCCCCGCCATACCTCGCAGAGTTGCTTCAACCTTATACTCCTGCCCAGTCTTTGAGGTCAGCTGATCAGCTGCTCCTACAGATTCTTAAATCTAAACGGAAGCTTAGAGGGCACAGAGCTTTTTCTGTTGCTGCGCCTAGATTGTGGAACGATCTTCCTTTACATATTAGACAGGCCCCTTCTCTGTCTGTTTTTAAAAAGCATCTTAAGACCCATTTTTACTTTTTGGCTTTCAACCCAGTATGAGGCATTGATTTTACCTGTTTTTATTGGTTTTATGTTTGTTTTGTGTATATACAGATGGTGTGTGTGAGTGAGAGAGAGAGAATATGTGTATATATATATATATAAATATATACACATATTATGCATATGTATGCAGTGTGTATGTAGGTGTGTATGTAGGTATGTATGTTTCTTATGCATGTTTGTGCATATGTATGTGTATATAGCCCATTTCATCTCCTGCACAGATGTACTGTATATGTGTGTACATATGTACAATCAACAGTGTTTTATGTTTTGTCTATCTTTTAGTATGTTTCAGTAGTTTATCTTATTCTTCTCTAATGTACAGCACTTTGCCTCAGCTGTTGTTTTTAAAGTGCTTTATAAATAAAGTTGGATTGGATTGGATTGGAATTCTAGAAATGTGCCATATAAATGTAAACCATTTACTATTCTTGTGAGCACTTTGAGGTTATTTCTTCAGTTGAACTCAAGGATTAATGAAAATAATTTAGGTGATCAAAGATCGTGGTCACTATAAACCTTTTGGAAGTTATTTAAAAGTCCTTGTGTTAAGAAATGTATTGCAATAAAATAACTATGATGTGTCATGAGAGATTAAGGAAACATTCAAAAATCCTGACTAACGATTGCATGGCCAGTTTATTTACAATTTCAAATGAATCTTACAGTCTGCAAATGTTCCTTTTTAATGTTGTGGAAAAGGGACAAGCAGAGCTCCTTGTAGATACATCTTTCAGTTGTGGGATTGGTTCCCTTGAGCCCTTGAGGAGGAAGACTGTTGCAGTGCCGATTATAATATCAAGTTGCATATCTTAAATATATCCTACCATTTATTATTTGAACATTTTACATATCTGACAAAGTGATGACACTTTACATCCAAACAGGACAGGTCAAACTTACTGTATTGACCACAGACAGTAATTTGATCTGTCATCATTATAAAAATATTGATTACAGATGCTTTCAGTGAATAAGTTTGATGGTTTTAAATTGCAAAGTCTACCCAAGATAGGTAATGTAACGTTTTAATGTACGTTATGAAATATCTTGTGGTTCTAAATGAAGTATACATTTGCTCCAGCACTGCAAATAGAAATACTGCATATCTACAGTATATATCAGAGAGTACAACATATAGTTCATAATGAATTCTTTGCATTCCCTCCTTTTTCAGACCCTAAGAAAGTGAATACACATGCTGAGAAATACACTCCCTTACATTCAAACAAGAGTTTAAATACTGTGTTTTTTCATTCTCTGCGGCAAACACACACACACACACACACACACACACACACACACACACACACACACACACCTTGTTTTATTCCCTTGATTTCTCTTATTTTCCATTGGCATTTGCTTCTTAGCATCATTAACTACTGTCTGGACCACATAAGCAAATCATGCACTACACTCTTTGCTGGAAAAGAAACTCGACTATGTTGACCACAATGTGCACTCAGTGCTTTCTTGGGTCATGTCCTACAAAGAAGATCATTTTGTCTTGTATCAGACTCTGTGTGTATATTGCATGACAACCGTACAAATATTACATAATAATTACTTTAAGTTGGGACAAACTTTTCCATCTGCTTCTCCATAAATACCCAAGACTATTCACTCTGAATATATTATGAAAATCTATTTAACATTTCTCTAAAAAGTAAGTGTGTGGTGCATAAAGAATTATGCAGATTAAAAGTGCAATGCAAAAAAAAAAAAAAAAAGCTAAGTGAAACGGGGATAAAACCAGAAGATCCTACAGAGCTCTATCCCACAGAAATGACCTCACCACTGTTGCTCCTCCTTCCTTCAGCTTGTGTTTTGCCTCCTCTGCTTTGGTATTACCATGGTAAATCAGCCTAATGCCAGAACAGGAAACCAGGGGAAGGGCTGTGGTTGCTGTGGTGGCCTGAAAGGATGTGGCGTTATGTGGCATTATGTGGCGTTATGTGGCCTTGATCGCTTCTATTACAGTTAAACAGCCAGCTACCACAAAAACTTCTATAATGAATAAAAGAGCAACAGCTTGGCATCTTACTGAAACACACTTCAGCAGTGTTTAAGCAATAGTTTGTGTGTATTAACTGTATGTGTCATATAATGTGCAGACACATATTCAGTCTTGATTTCACCATCCTTTCACTCTGGCATGCTAATGGCACCAGAAACATGGGATATGGACACTCAAGGAAGATATCCTGCACCAAAATCCATATGTATAAAAATCTATTATATAATAGACACAAGATATTTTAAACTTGAACAGGCAAAGCCAGTGCTGACTATGCATTAGTACCTCATAAACATAAAAAATACTATCACTTTATTAATGTCATTTAAGTCATACATATTCCCTCATTTGCCTTATTCTGTATTTTGGCTATAATTCAGGATCTTTGTTATATGGTGCTGCATGTTGCAGGACATTTCTTATCACTGTCAGTGTAAACCCTTACATGGGAATGGATTGATTTTATGTAATGCCACATGATTTACATCAGGATTTACAGACCTTAAGTCATTTTTCTGTATTGAAAGCAACCAGATACTGTGCATACAAAATACAAAATTTAAGGCTGGAGATTAAATGTCAAGTATGGAAATAATGCATTTCCGCGTGCCCCTGTATCTGCCTTTATATAAATATTTTACACTTGCTTATCTGCATCTATAACCTCATTAGGAAGTGTGCTATCTCTCCATAACTTGTGTTGCTCCTAAAGTCTATGTATGGCAGTGGATATTTGCTTGTGCAAATAAAAGTATGTTAACTAACTGAGATAAACAACACTGTCTGGATCACCTCTCATTGCTTCAAAAGCAACACTATTAAAATCTGAATTACATTTGGGATAAACAGTGTCAGTTTTATAAAGCAACATTTTCTGTCAAAATATTAAAAGTGGAACAAACACAAACAAAAGGTTTAAGTTCAACCAGATTTGACATAGAAACATAAGTTTTAATAATGTAAGTGGACTTTCTACTGACAGACACACAAACACATTTCTGAACGCTACAGTAACTATTTGAAAACAATAAACACCAAAACCACTGTAATGAAAGAAACCTACTGTACCTATGATTAAATAGTTTTGTGATCACCACTGTTCATCTGTTCATGGTCAGATACAGAAGCATTTCAGTTTGTATTGGCTTATAGACCTCTCCAGTGACTCATGACTGAATACACTGCTGTCATGATTTAAAAAACACTGACAGACAGATCTAACAGATCTGTCCTAAGAGCTTTATACAGAATATTTATCGAATTTAAGAAAATAATACTCACTGTGTAACTGGTCAGTTCTCTGCTGGACACTAATGCAGTTTGTGAGGAGTGTGGATGTTTGGCTCAGTGTTTGTATATACTTCCCAGGAACCTCCCTCTCAAAAACACAGACATAAAAGGAGCAGATGTATTAAGATCACTATACAGTCCACTGTAGGAGATTCTTGGGGAATGAGTGTGAGGGAGGAGTAGGGGAAAAGGGGTAGGAAAAAAGGAAACTTCATCCTTAAAAAGGCATTGCCTCTTAGCAGTTCCCTCATCATGTCTTTGCATCTCTCCCCCCCTTCATGTAGTTAAAAAGCCCAGCCTTATTTGGGTAGAGTCGTTGCAAGGACTGGAGGGACGGAGCAGCCAGGCAGCACTGGTTTGGTCAGCAGGAATTTTCCTCATACTTTTACCACAAATCCTCCTCATGTATAAGAGATGGAACACAGAAGGAACATAAAATGGAGAAGAGAGGAAGGAAGGTAGAGAAGTAGAGAAAAAAGAAAGAGAATATAGGAATATAGGAATATAGGAAATGATGAAAGACTCAATTCAAAAGTCACCATCATTCAGAGAATTCCATGTAAACCCTGTTCCATCCATTTAAGTGAGAGTTACAATAACATGTTCTAAAGACATGCGGATTGGGGTTTGGTTAATTAGACATTGTCAGGGTCCGGTTTCCCCTGCTTCCTGTCCCTTATTTTGAAAAGTCCTTTTGTTCCTGTGCAACCCTGTCTGTGTTTTTTGATTTCAGGAGACTTGACCAGGCTGCTGGGTGGAGTCCCTCTTCTCACACCTGCTGCGCATTTCCCTGATTTCCCCCCGGCCTTTATCAGCTGGTTCCTCCTTGCAGCAGGTGTCAGCGCGTCACAGTTGTAACCCGGTACTCACATGTACTAGTCGCTACTCAACTCAGCTCGTCTCCATGCTTTTTGTTCCATTTTTCTAACTCGTGGTTTTTCCCTTTTCTTTCTAGTTTCCCCGGGAGATACTCGCCCAGCCAGCCTGTCAGTCTCCTCGCCTTTAGTTTATTCTTTGTTGGCTCGCCTCGTTTAGTTTTTGTATTTTTGGGTAAATAAACTTCACTAACCTTGTCCTTCGCAACCTGGCTTCCGTTTTCCTTTTTCATCCATACATGCCCAGTGTAAAAACCTAACAGACATTACATTATTGGTTGCTTGTCTTCGTATATTTGCCCTGTAAAACAGAAATAACAAAACTGTAGTGTGTTAAATTTACAGTATATATGAACAACAGTCTGATTGACCGATTCTGATTCTGATTCTGATTCTGATTCTGATGCTGATTCTGATATGGGCAAACAACTTTTAAGTTAACCCTAACCCTAAGAGAGCAAGAGAAGCTCTGCTTCCTCTAAAATGTCATCAAATAATTGGTCAAATATGTACTGTTGTATTTACATTTCATGATTAAAAGTGTGCTAGAATGCCATCAACTTCACTGTGTGTCAACTTAATGCAGAATTCTGCATTAAGTTGACACACAGTGAAGTTGATCATCGTACACAATTTTTTTCTCATACATTATTGTAGCACCACGGCACATTAAAACCAGTGAAAGCTCAGCTTCACTTGATTTCTATAGACCTCTGGTAACTGATATCACGCAACCAAGGTAACACCCTCTGGCAGGATACCAGCCTTTTCACCTCTATAGAGCTCTGGATGTCAGATGACTTGGTCCCTATGAACTGCCATATTGGCAGCCTTAACAAACTTTTCCACTATACAGTTCTTGCACAGCTCGGCTGTACGGCGGTTAGTCAGCGGATAGTACCTGGTTCCTGGTGCTTTTAAGCACCTATATGCTCTGGTGAGGTTTCAAGCAAGCTGAGTGGATACTAAAATGTGACGTGGACAGACTCGCAGCCACTGACTGACAGTGAGTGTCATCACTGGAAGGGTCATGAGTGCAATATCCAACACAGGAATCAAAGTGAACAATGCCAAACTGCAGATCAGTTAAAAAAGACTTAAAAATCCTGAAAACATGAATTATTTTACAACACTTAGCAAGGAAATTTCTAAAATCTCAAAATCTACCAGAGGGGTCTGCTGTATTTAGTGACGGCACTGCAGAAAACTAGCAATCGTGACCCACATCACAACCCATTCCACCATATTTTCAGACAGAATCTGTGCTCCAGTCAAACAAAAGGTACTGAACTAATGTTTTGAATTAACTGATCTGATTCTAATGATTCAGTACATCGAAAAGAACTGCTTTGCTTGTCACTAGCTTGTTTGTGTGTCGTTTATAAAACGTCAAGGCAGTGTTGTGCAGCCTTACTGATGACCTCACTCACATTGAGGAAGTACTATGGAGTAATGGAAAATGTGCCTGGTACCCAAACCATGTAGAGCTGAGCTGTGCCAAGTCGAGTAATTTTAGAATTGTATCATGGAAATGAGCCATAAGATGCAGCAAAACCTGTCAGAGTTCACTGTGCAGTCCCACGGAATCCACAGCGATCAATCGGTATATCGCAAAACTTGACAGAATGAATATACCTTGTCCTTATAATGCCCTGGGGTGCTTTTTTACAAGTTTAAAAAGAGCTGGAGAGGACATTATTTCAGACCTGGAGTATCCTGACATCTTCATCATCTTCTTCCTGAGTAACTTCATCTTACTCCAGAGCCTGGAGGGAAACAAAAGGACGCAATCTGGCTTTGTGACAAATATTAAACTCTGGAGTCTACCAGACAGAGATAGCCTTGTTGTCACTGGAAGGGTGTCATGTTTAGCATAATGTTAGCATTAGCAATGGGGAGTGTAACGTAAATAATTGCTATATTAACGTTAATGAGCAGAATTGCTTGTCAGTTAGGCTGAGTCCATTATTTGCCAAGAGTTATCCACGGTATCCATCACTTGTGGGTTCCCATTACTCGTGAGCACGTTTCATCGTAGAGATTCACCATCACCTTCTCTTTGGATCTGTAGGGTTCTGGTAAAATGCCTTCTGTTAGCCTGTTTTGGCATCCCAGGGCACAATAGCTGTCCACCATCTTCACTTTTATGATGAAAACAGATGCCAAAGAGACGAGTTGTATGACATGTGATTTGTATGATTTGTTATTTAGTATGCACTCTATGTCTGTAGAGGTGAACATCATAATGTCCCACCAGGGGGCATTACCTTGGTTGTGTGACATTAGCTACTGGATCTCCACAGACATGCCAACATGGTGATTCATGTTGGTTAATTTGTCAAGCAATATATAAGTCGATATATTCTTTGGGTTTAAAGTTTGCAGTGAACTACAGGTGAACTACTAACATCGGTCCCGTTCATTTTTGCTGCATCTTAGGCTGTCAACATGGCAAGGATTCTATAAAAGACTGTTTATGAAGACCATGATTTACCGGAGGTTAGCTTCCTGTGTCATCATAGTACAGGAGACTATATTTCCATATTCCAATATAGACTAGTATTGTAGTAGAAATTGAAAGGGAGGTGCATAGATTAGCATAGTGTCTTTGGAGATAGCTCTATCAGAGCTGCATTCTAAAATCAACTATTACAGACTTTGGAGAGTTTTAGATAAGTAAAACCATGTTTTATATATATGGAGACAAAGCACACCAATTATTAGCCAACCAACTTAAAGGTTCAATGGCATTACTCTTACAGCTAACAAAAGATGAAGACCCGACTTAATGTTCCTCCTACAGGCCTATTTTCTTCCTAAACACAGACGCTAAAATTTTTGTCCTAGTCCTTAGGTTGGAGAATGCCCTTTCCACAATCATAAAGACCAAACGGTTCATTAAAAAAAACCCCAGTGGTTAAATGTTCTCTAAAACTCTGAGCTCAGTTTAAAAAGTATTTCACAGCTTTTCGCTCCTAAGCCCATTGTATGAAAGTGGCTGAGGGGAAATTTCAGCCTCCCTAAGTCAAATTCTTTCCGTTATCTTCAGGCAAGGCATTTTGTTGTTTCTTAGACATCCAGCGCTATAGCATCTACAGACTTGATCATTGTTGACAATATCTTGTCTGTAGATCCACTTAAAAAGAGGCTAATTTCTGCTCTTTATAGCATGCTGTTGGATCTTAGGAGGCCCCCAACAGATAAGCTCACATTAGCATGCGAGGAGAATGATCTCTTTATCAGAGGACACTTGGGCTTCCATACTCAAATTTGTTTATTCATCTCTCCCTGGTCCACGTCACTGTTGAATTCAGTTTAAAGTGGTACACAGGGCTCATATTTCAAAGGCAAAATTGTCTTCCTAAAAGCATTCCAGACCCTGTAAAGGCTTGACCCTTGGGTGAAGCTTAACTTCACTTCTTCTACTACTTCTTTTCTTCCACTACTTCTTTATACCCAAGTGTGCAACATTGAGTCTATGATTGCATTGATTTGTAACATTAGAAGGTTGTACATGCTGTGTGTGCATGTCTTTCATGTCCATTGTAAGAGAAAAGTATTTTCTCTTACAAGGCCAACTAATTCAGTAATGATATATATATATATATGTTTTCTTTTTGATAAAAAAATGTGGACATAGGTAAACATAACTGATAACTTTTCAAAACCCAAGGAATGGGAATAAATATTTGATATGTACTATAGATTTCAGGCTGAAGTTTTAAAAGACTGATTGTTTTAAAGTGGAACAAAAAGGAATTTTTAATTTTTATATCCTTTTTCAGGAAGGTGACTTTTTTTTTAATCTTTTCTCTTAAGGATATATGTCACCAGACGATTAAAGTCCATTTTAATTGTGCTTTTGACAGGTTGACATGCAACCATGTAGAAAGGCACGTGTTCCAACTGGGTCAGGATCCCGGGACTTCTTGATGCAAAAGCAAGAGTGCTGATCACTACAACCAAACGTGTGGCCCACATCATTTCAGTTTTCAAAAAAAGAATAAAGGTTTGTTCGAACAGAAGTAAATAAAAATATAGTCAGGATTATCATTGGTGTATTGGTGTAAGGTCTCATTGATAAATAAAGCTGCATGTCATCTGCATAACAATGGAAGTGTATGTTGTGCTTTTTAATAATGTCCCCTAAAGGAAGCATATGTAAGGTAAAAAGTATAGGCCCAAGCACTGAGCCCTGTGGAACTGTGGACAAACTGGAATCTATGAGACAAGTATGATTCAAATCAGGAGAAGGCAGTACCTGAAATCCCTAAAGTCTACAGGCTCTGCAATAGAATTTTATGATCAATGGTGTCAAATGCAGCACTAAGATCTAACAGGACAAGTATAGAGACTAGACCATTATCGAGGCTAGGAGGTCATTTGTAACTGTAACTAGTGCTGTTTCTGTGCTATGGTGTAATGTAAATTCTAAATCAAACTTCTTCTAAATTAGTGGAATGCAATTTTCATTCTAATTTACGTAAAGCCTTTTTAGAGTGCAAGTATTGGAGTTATACCATGATGCTACTCTCCTCTGATTCACCACTTTCTGAGGGGCAACACTATCTAATGGAGTGTGAAGTGAAGCCGCTGCACTATTAACAAGATTATCTATAAGGGTGGGTGTAAAATCATGACATGTAACTTCAGATGTACTTAGATATGGCAGTTAAACAAAGGTAGCACTGTCTCTGTCTGACAGTAGCACTGTTATTGCCAGACAAGCACTGACTGTAGTCAGTGTTTTCCTTTAGTGTTTCCTAATACTATTTTAGTTAATTATTATACAATTAAATGTGATTAAATAGTGCCATAAGTCAGTACAAGATTGAGGGTGTTATTAAGGCAGTGGGTGGGTTTATTCACATGAGTGAACCCCTATTGATTCAAACAGTGAAATAAATGCATTAAATGCTTCACTTTTGACATCAACATGGATACTATGATTTTATCTGTCCTTAGTACTAAGTCAGATAGGATTCCAGAGAACTCTGACAAAAACTCTGAATAAGGTTCAGGCAGAAATAAACTTATCATGATTTTAGAAAATATATCAATTAGAAAATGCTGACCAAAAGATTAAGTTCTGACACTAGGTTCTGAGTTCAAGCAACAACACAACATGACAACGGTGTAACTGGAAAGATGCACTGATAACAGGAAGCAGGAACCCAGGGATAAATAGGAAGCAGCTTGATGATCAATGGGAAACAGCTGCGCTGAATGAAGGCCCCGCCTCACCTGTCAACCAACCTCCTGAAACACGAGGCAGAACACTTTCCCAGGAAGTAACACCATACACCCAAAATAAAAGCAGGAAATAACGAAGAACGGGGAAGCAACGGAAGCCAGATGTGAGACATGACATAACTGTCAGAGCTGGTTTCTGTGATTGTAAACTAGGATGAGATAGACTAAGACTTTCAAACAATAACTGTTCAGGTTCAGGATTAGTGTTGATTAACAGACTAGTATTAAAAAGGGCTGCAACTCCTCGTCCTCCTCCTCGGCCTGAGCTTCTGGGAGTATGGGTGTTAGTATGTGCGGGTGGTGTCGACTGGTTTAAACTAATATATTCTTCTTTATGTAACCATGTCTGTTAGACAGAATATATCAATATGATTTTTGGTGATTAGATCATTAATTAGGGGCCGAGCATGCAAGCTGCGGAGGACCCTATTGAAACTCTTAAACATGCCCAAAAACATGCCCAAAAACTAAAAAATGAAATTTTGCAAACACGTCAGTGCTTCGGTGAATGGTCGTGAAAAATTGGAAGTGGGAGTATGGAGCTACATTTGGGTCAAAAGTTTTGTACTTGAAAACATAAAATCTGAAACTGAAATTATAAGTTTTAATCTTGAATTTTGAAAAATACACCAACGTATTCAAAATAAAAATAAGTGTACACATTTTTTATATTATTATATATATATTTCATTTTTCACTTTCATATTTTTCTTTCAGTTGCACATTTTATCTTTTCAGATTCAGATCTTATTTTTTACAGTTAAAAAAATATATATATATATTCAGTTTCAAATCTTTTTTTTTTCAGGCAACGTGATAGGGGAAGGTCTTTATCTTTAGCCTTTTGGTTGAGCTGTCTGTCATGATTCCACACCCCTCTCAGTTGATGCCACGCCCCCCACACTAGATTTGGGTCAAAAGTCTGAAACTGAAAAAGACAGATCTGAAACTAAATATTTTTTTTAACTGTAAAAAATAAGATCTAAATATGAAAAGATAAAACGTGCAACTGAAAGATGAAAGTGAAAAATGAAAATTAATAATTTATTCAAAAGAATTACCAGAGTTGATCATTAATGTATTTAACCTGATAAAGGAAATGTGTACACTTATTTTTATTTTGAATATGTTGGTGTATTTTTCAAAATTCAAGATCAAAATCTAAAATTTCAGTTTCAGATTTTGTTTTCAAGTACAAAACTTTTGACCCAACAACTGACAAAACTGTCATCAGGTCAACTGGTACCAGGTTTAACATATGGGAACAAAAGTCAGTACATGTGCTTATTAGGTAGGGAAGGTCAAAAAGTAAATGAGGACCTAGGGTCTACACCCAACAGGAAGGCAGTCATTTTGGTTCAAATGCCGACTTGGAGACTTTTTATTATACGATTATTTATACTCTGGTATTTGAACGAACTTGATCTAAAGCTTTTGTGCGATCACCTTCAAACTTGGTGAGGTCACTGTGAACAAGTTGAGGATCTAAAGTTATTGAAAGTTTTTCTTAATGTTGACACAAAAAGACACAAAAACTGTTTTAATTTCACGAAGGAAAGTCCGATCTGAACCAAACTTGCCCTGAAGACGCTCATATGAAAATATTTGATTTAGAAAACAGCACCCCCTGGTGGTGACAGAAAACATGACATTTTACAGTTTTACATGCTTCTCTAACAGGAATTATTGTATCCACCTAAAACTTCGTACATGACACCAGAGACCCACCCTGAACACGTCTGCAAAGAATGACTTGTTACAGGAAGTGGAACATCCAAGACAGGAAGTAGACTGTTACTTTGCCATACATAGACCGATCTGCACAAAACTTGATATGTGAGACAAGAGACCTGCTGTGACCATGTTTATGGTCCTGAGCTTGACCCAACAGAAAGATGGGCATTTTAAACAGGACGTGTCATATAACATTATTGTATATTAACCAATGTTGATAAAATTTGATATATGAGATAAGGGAACTGCCCTGAACATGTTTACAGACATGAACTTCAGCCAACAGGAAGTCAGTCATTTTAAACAGGAAGTGAACTGTAACTTTGCTGTAAGTTGACTGATGTGAACAAAACAAGGTAAGTGACCTGAACATGTTTACAGACATGAACATTTTAAACAGGAAGTGAACTGTAACTTTGCTGTAAGTTGACTGATGTGAACAAAGCAAGGTAAGTGACCTGAACATGTTTACGGATATGAACATTTTAAACAGGAAGTGAACTGTAACTTTGCTGTAAGTTGACTGATGTGAACAAAGCAAGGTAAGTGACCTGATGAACATTTTAAACAGGAAGTGAACTGTAACTTTGCTGTAAGTTGACTGATGTGAACAAAGCAAGGTAAGTGACCTGAACATGTTTACGGATATGGCCATGACCCAACAGGAAGTATGTCATTTTAAACAGGGCTCAGCCCCATCCAGCCCCGCTCGTGGTACTAGTTATTTTCAGCGCCACCCCACACATGTTGGTGTGCATAGCCATCGCAACGTGTGGATCAACCGAATCAGGGAAAGTCCCCAGTCTCCCTTATAAAGTTTTGAGCTAATTGGTCAGTGTACGGCAAACTTACAGTTCACTTCCTGTTTAAAATGGCTGTCTTCCTGTTTGGTCAAGCTCATGACCTAAACGTGTTCAGGGCGGTTCTTTTGTCTCAGTTTCATGCAGATCAGTTGATAGGGTTAGTCTACTTCCTGTTTTGGATGTTCCACTTCCTGTAGTGAGGTCATCCCTTGCAGACATGTTCAGGGTGGGTCTCTGGTGTGATGTATGAAGTTTTAGATGGATAGGATATTTCCTGTTAGAGCAGCATGAAATACTGTAAAAATGATGTTTTCTGTCTCCACCAAGGGGCACTGTTTTTCATTTTTTCATTTTCACATTAATATCTTCAGAGCGGGACAAGTCAAAATCATCAAAATCACCTTCGAATCGGCACTCAAACTAAAATGGCTGCCGTCCTGTTGGATGTAGACCATAGGTCATTTACTTTTTCGACCGACCCTAACTTTCGTACATGTATGTTATTCGTGGTTGCAGTTGACCTAGTAGGAGTTTCTTTTGTCTGTTTTTAGCCACTCCCATTTGCATTTGAAAAATTCTTTGAGGTTTTGAGCGTGCTTAGGCCCTCAAAAGTGCAATTAATTATGAAGAAAAATTCCCTTTCTGTTTCGGATGTTCGACTTCCTTTTGGGGGTCATTCCTTGCAGATATGTTCAGGGCGTGTCTGTCATCTCACATATGATGTTAGTCCATGTTGGAGCACCATAGAAAAATTTAAAATGTCATATTTTCTTCATCCACCAAGGGGTGCTGTTTTAGAAATTGAATATTTCCATATAAATGTGTTCAGGGTCGGACTATCATCAATCCTAGCAAGTTTTGTCCAGCTTGGTGAAGTTATAATATTTTATTTTTTTGTCACAAAAATCCAATTTTGCACCATTGCCATGGCAACAATGTTTTACTATGCAACATGATATTCAACACACCTAACCTGCCATATGTTTTGAGTGATTTCACCGATTTTGAGTTGGACACGATAATCTGTGTAAAAGTTATTCCCCGAAAATATAAAGACACTGAATTTTCACCCCCAGGAGGCACTTTTATCAAACTTGACCTTTCTAACATAGACATCTTCAGCAGTGGCCCATCATCAATCATAGCAAGTTTATTTCGGATCGGACCTGCCATTACGAGGCGAAAAATCAGAAATCTTGTACGCCATGTGACATTAAGAAAAACTTTCAATAACTTTAGACTATCAACTTGTCCACAGTGACCTCACCAAGTTTAAAGATGATCACACAAAAGCTCTAGGACAAGTTTGTTCAAATACCAAAGGTATTACCTTTACCTTTACCATTTTAGGTAATTCAAATACCTAAAATGGTAATTTTAGGTGCAAAATCGCCAAAATCTGCTCCGAGTCAGCGTTCAACTGAAAATGGCCGCCTTCGTGTTGGATTTAGATCATGGGGCCTCATTTACTTTTTCAACCCTCCCTAACTAATAAACAAGCCCCTCCCACTTCCATTTTTTCATGCCCATTCACCAAACCACTTTCAGACATATTTCACCAGGTCTGACGTGTTTGCATGTTTAGGCCCTCAAAATGCGATTAATTTGGAGGAAAAAGAAAAAGAAGAAGAAATCCTTGAGTTTCAATAGGGTCCTCTGCACCTTGTGTGCTCGGACCCTAATTACTCCTTCCACCTTCAGCCTGCTATCCCAGCACGGAACACTATAAAGGTTTGCACTAGCCATGACAGACCCATAGAAGATCCTGAGCATTGTCTGGTAGATGTTAAATGACCTTAGCCATCTTAGAAAGTAAATATGGCTCTGGCCCTTGTTGAACAGCGCAGTTGGTTTTTTTTAACCAGTCCAGTTTATTGTCAATATAAACACCAAGGTATTTGTAGTCCTCAACAATGTCCACATATACCCCCTCGATACTAACAGGGGACACAGGTGTCTTGGACTTGAAGTCCACAATCCTTGGTTGTCTTCACGTTTAGCAGATGGTTCTGCTCGTGCCACGAGACTAGGGAGTTCAGGGCTGCGCAGTACTCTGTCACATCACTTCTACTAATGCATCCAACTAATGCAGAGTTATAAGAAAACTTCTGAAAGTGGCTGTAATCTGTGGTGTAGAGGGTGAAAAGGAAGGGGGAAAGGACGGTCCCTGTGGTACCCCAGTGTTACTGACCACCCGATCTGAAAGGCAGTGCTACTCACATACTGTCAGGTAATCCACAATCCAGGACACTACGGAGGCATCACTGCCAACTTCTCACCCAGAAGAGTTGACCTGATAGTGTTGAATGCACTGAAGAAGTCAAAGAACATGACCCTCACGGTGCTTGCTGTCAGATCCCAATGGGCATAGACGCGATTAAGTGAATGGTATCACTTACAGTTATGGGGTTGGCAGATGAAGGAACATAAATAGCTACCAAGATGACTTGGGAGAATTCCCGGGGGAAATAATAAGGCCTAAGTGCAAAGGTCAAATAAACCTAGCTAAGCTTCTTAACTCTTCTATTTAATACACAAATGTAAATTCTTTAGAAATAATCCCTCTTTAAATAATGTGAAGAATGAAGTAAAATTACTGAGTAAGACCCTGTCAACATTAAATGACACAAAACTTAAAACGTATATCTAATTATATGATTATTTATTTATTTTTTGCATTTCTGTTTGGTTGCAATGTAATAAAGGTTCATTATCATATAGTTTTTAAAACAATAAAATTTTCATAGGGGGGCTGATAATTTTGTCCTCTAGTGTAGTATGTGTATATAATGTATAGTCTCACCTTGCATTGTTTTGCTGGTAACTGATGTACGTATGTGTCATGATCTGTCTCCTGGCTGGTGGAGGTTTGGCTTTGTGTATTTCCTATGTTGTATTGGTTAACTTCCTTTTTGTTCCCAGTTAGTGTTCTTAACTGTGTTCTCTTGGAGGCTGGCTGCTCGGCTGGACAGGGAGCGTAATCACTGCAGCTGTCTTCAATTGCCTCATCAGGGTCTGCCTCTTGTTTATTTTTGTTCTAGTGAATTGTTACGGTTTGCTTCACAAGAACCAAAGGTGCGGTCATCTAATGGAGGGTCAAGAGCCACAGCTTTATACGTTTCCCAACTATTCTTTTCTTCTGGCCTATTTTTCATTTTCATTTTATACAGTCCGTGTGATTCAGTGTTTATGGAAGTATAAAAGCTTTACTGTGAATTAAAATGAAGGGGTCTGTCAGTTTGACTGACTTTTGTTCCTGTATGAACTGAGATTCTTAGTCAAATCCTGGCATTTCAATCATTTATAATTTTACACCCAGAATTCCAGTTTTTACTGCATGTTCTTTTTTTTTTGAAAACTGGGCAGAACCTGAGCTGAATCTCACCATACAGGGAAGAGTTTCGTTGTCCTCCAGTGAATAGTAATGAATTACATGAGTGGCACAAGGGGAGATTATGTGGATGAGTTTTTGGAATTAATCACACTTCCAAAATGTTTTCTTCCAAGACATCTTAGAGTATGAATCAAATGTTTAAATTGATTTCATTGACAATTGTAGGATTATGTTGCAGATCTGACCCAAATCTATAATTTGGAAAATTGAATTTCTCTACAGAGATTAATAATACATGTCTTATCTCATTTTATCTTAATGAAAGCTTAAATCTATATCTTAGTATCTTAAAGATCATATTATCAGGGCCCTAGTTGCTCCTGTAGTCACATAAAAAGACAGAAATAAGATCTCAAAATCCAAGCCAACCTTTACTGTTAAGAGCCTTATTTGCTTAATGAATACTAAAAACACTGAAATTGGTATATGCAACTACTTTATTAACTGACAAAGACAGTTTAAAACAGATTGTTGAACACAGATGCAAATAAAGGTAAAAGGAAAACAACAACAACAAATAAAAAAAAAACAATCACTTTTATACCTTGAAGGATCCTAAGAGCAAATTAATTTCCACATTACAATTTCAAAAAAATATTACAGTATATGCTTTCAACCAGGCTAACAAATTATATGAAAAACAGCCCATCATCCAAATGTAACTCAGTCCAACTGGCAAATAGTCACTGTGGACCCTACTCCTGTCCAGAATCGGAATCCAGGATACAGTGGGCCAGTGAACTGAGTTTTGTGATGGTGGATGAGGAATGCCTGGTTGTTAGTAATACGGTAAAAGTTCAAAATCCCAACATGCTGGTCTAGATAGATGCCAATACGTTTGGCCTTAGGTGAGCCAATGAGCTTTTCCTGCCCATTGTGCCGAAAAGAGAAACCAGTCCCGGACCAGTATAAGCTCCAAGATTGGGGATTGTGTCCCAAACGACTTTTGTCTTCATTCGATTTACGTTCTATTTCTTTGTAGGCAACACCAATGGTGATCTGTGTGGTGGGACAACAAAAACTAGATTAAGAAAAGAAGATACTCCTGGTGGTGATGGTAGCAGTGGAAATTAAATGGGGAGTTGAAGTCTGGTTGTATGAGGCACTGAACCATAGTAGACTCTGACTACACTATGGAGGTTAAAGGCTTTTCCCAATGCCAGGAACTATCTTAATGCATGGACACTCACTATTGCTAAAAAAATGGATGTCAGCGGTTGGTCCCTAGAGTTAGCATGCACAGAGCAGTCAGCACCAGCTATGTATCGGTAACTCTAACAACCAAATTTCAAAACCCTGATATTTCTTTTTAAAGTTTACCCAGGAATTAACCCTTACATTTCATTTTTATATGGCAGTAGCCCTGCAGTTGTTCAAATGTTATATTTCCTGTAAAAGGAAAAAAAAAAAATCTATCTTCTGACTTTGTGTTACTCACCACCTTGCCAAATTTGAATAAGTATGTAAAATGCTAGTAGTATATAAAAAGTTAAGTATTTGAAAATTAAGTTTAAAATCATGTAAAATTCAGCAACAGTCTCTGCTCTGAGAGAATGCAAATGCACTTTTGTGGAAGTTCCTGTTCACCAAACATGTAGAGAAGCAATGTTCACATGGCTTGGTCACAGCTACAGCCTGTATATTCTAAGTCTGTTTTGTCTGCTGAAGGAGTTCTGCCCTCTCCTAATGCACTGCCATATACACATACTTGATTAACTGTGAACTGCTGCTCAGTGTTTGTACAGAATATTAATGTAAAACTCCAATATCAAAACTCTTGTTAAACAAACATTTTCAGCATTTTAGTGGCAGTTTATTCACATACTGTACACAAAGAGAGAGCTGGTTTAGCTCCAGTCCTGCTCTCCGTCTCCCTCCTTTTCTATCAGTCTGGTCTTTTGTCTGTTCTTCCCTACTTCATTTCCTGATCTAATATTTTTACATAATGTGGCAAACATTTTGTGTGTTTTTTGTATCGAGGTAAAAGTCATTGCAGCTAGTTAGAAAACCAAAGGCAGTAGTGTAGGAGCAGGTTCAGTTACCCATGAGTGAATGGGAAACTGCTGATAAAGCTCAGTGAGAGTTCTTGGTTACAGCTGTTAAGGAGGAGTTAATGTATGCAAACTATGGCTGAACAGAAGACTGGAGATACATTTTTTCATTCTTTACTCTAAAGTTGTCATTTTCATCCACTATATTCTAACTTACAGATGTGGAAAAAAATGCTGGTTCCCTTTTATTAAAGACAGAAAAACCCATATTGATCAATGAAATAACTTGAAACTGTCAACAGTAACAATAATACATTATTTCTGTAATTGTAATTGAAATTCAGACATTGCTTTTGAATTGTGGTTCAACAGAATCATTTTAAAAACAACCTAAACAAACTGGCCTGAACAAACATGATGGTACCTCTAGAAAATATTGAAAATAATTTGACCAAAGGGACCAAAGTACGGTGTGTCCTGCAATTGGCGTCACAGTTGTCTTCAAACTAATGAGTCAGTCTGGCTCTTTAAAAAGGTGAAAAAGTCACTGTTGTTTGGTATCATGGTGTGTACCATACTGAACATGGACCACAGAAAGCTGAAATTGTTTTGTTTTTTTTATTTATACAGCACCTTTCTCAAATATGGAATCACAAAGTGCTTCACAAGGCAACACAAGCAAAATACATACTGTAAATATATGGTTCATTAAAGAATAAAACAGTAAAAAACTCTTGTTTCACTTAAACCAATGATTGATGTTGGGCAAGCAGTTAGTTAAGGAAGGCAGTTTATGGAAATCAGTGGGCCTAAAAGAACAGTACAGCTGAATATCGTCAGCATAAAGGTGGTAAGACACATCACTGTACTTCCTAATTATCTGTCTTAAAGAGGACATTCAATGAAAAATCAAATTTCTGATGTTTTTTGGTGTGTCCCCGTGGGTTTTCTGCATCTAATCATCACTAAAGTATCAC
This sequence comes from Brachirus orientalis, assembly GCA_016785285.1. NCBI lineage: Eukaryota > Metazoa > Chordata > Actinopteri > Pleuronectiformes > Soleidae > Brachirus > Brachirus orientalis. The sequence goes on along the minus strand of JAFBJR010000788.1, from coordinate 82,520 downwards.
AGTAAACACTTCTGAGAAAAAAGGGCTTCTCTGTTTACCTGCGCTCGAGCAAGCGGTTTTGAAAAGTTGAGTTTAGTTGCAACTAGCACATTTGCCGTGCATTGAACCCTCCCCCAACAGCTACTCCTGGTCTTGGGTGTGAACATTCAACCTGAAGAAGCTGAATTGCTTCTGCCATTACAACTATTTGTATCTGTTGAGAGCAACATGTCTCAGAAGAAAGGTTCAGTTCATTGTTGCTCTGACTCCCTTCCAATGAGGGGGAAAAAAGCAGAGTGGATATCTTTCATTTTTGATAGTAATATCCCTGCTAAGCTTCCTGAAATGCTGTTTGTTTGTAGCAGTCACTTTAAAGTGAATAGTTATACAAAGTTTGGGCAATACAACGCGGGACTCAGCTCAGAACTTCATCCCAAGTAAGGAGCAGTTCCAACAATCCGTAATGGATTTCTTGAAGGCAATGTAAGTTTTTCCAAACGTAGTAATAATGTCTTTGTATGTTTGACTGCTTCTTGTTTTGAATAGCATTAGCTAACGACGACTAATCGCAGTCTCATTTGAAATGCAGTATGTGTGTTTGCCTTTTCTGTTTGTCTCAGCAGCGGTAGAAAATGAGTGAGTGTTTGTCTCAGCTCCATATGATGCTGTTTACAAGCGAATGGATGCATGAGCCATGTGGACTCTTGTGTGTTCACATGTCAGCAAGTGTCTTTCAGCTCAGGTTAGCATGTATGCTAACTACTGACAGCAGCCGCATTTAAAAGGCAGCCTGTGTGTTCACCTTTTCTGTTTGTCTCAGCAGCGGTAGAAAATGAGTGAGTGAGAGTTTGTCAGAGATTACAAGCGAACCGATGCAAGAGCTGTGTGGATCCTTGTGTTTTTTACGTGTCGGCAAATGTCTTTTGGCTAAGTGTTCCTATGCTAACTACTGACAGCGGGAAGGCAGAGATCAGTGTGTATTACTTTCAAATAGGGAACAAATACTAAAATTGTTTATTTTAAATGATCCATAACATTGTTATTCTGTATTTTCCACACTGTGCAGGCACTCAAACTGACGCTCCTGCAGTTCAGGGGGTGAAGCTCCGCAGAGCAGCCAGTCCGCTCGTAGCTGGCCAATCACAAGAGACTCAGTGTTCTGGGGGGCGGGCATTAGCTCCGAAACAGAGTGCCTGTTCAGAGGCTGTCAGAGAGCAGCAATAAACTGGCTTAATCTATGAGGTTTTTGACCATAAATATTATTTCATTTATCGAAGTAAACCTCAGTAATCTCGATTTTTGTTTCAAAAAGACCATTCTATGTGACCTTTAAAGGGAGCGAATATACTAGAAAGAGTATTGGGCTCAAGACCAGACCCTGAGGTACCCCAAAGGTAAGACACTTCAGACATGAATTGATTGATAAAAACACTAAAACATAGGTCAGAAAGGTATGAGGAGAACCATTCTAAAACCACTTCAGAGAACCCAACCACATCTCAAACTCTATAAATTAGAATCTTATGATCAACAGTGTCAAAAAAGCACAACTGTGTATTGTCCAGAGTTGACTGCTATTATAATGTTGCTTGAAACCCTAGGTAAAGCAGTTTCATTTGAGTGCATTTTGCAAAAACCTGACTGCCATTTGTCTAAAATTTGGAGTTTCTCTAAAACAAAAAAAAAAGAAGTGAGCTGCTCTGCTACAATTCTCTCAATATTTTGACAGGAATGGAAGTTTTGATATTAGCCGACAAGTTCTTCAGGATGCCTGGATCAAGATATCGGTAACACAAGGTCCAATAATACCAAACAATTTTTTTGAACAGTGCTGTGGGAAAAACATCATTGGGCATGCCATGCAGAGCTGTCACATCCTGCAGTGTCACAGGCATGAATTTTGTCCACATATGAGGAGGGGGAAGTCACAGGCAGAGTTGCATAATTTTGAAGGGGTAATGTTTGCCCTGATGTCTCTAATCTTGAGAATCTTGACACACAAATAAGGACAGGCATTTCTATCAGCCTTAGAAAACACTGGAAATTGACAGTCGGACAAACAATGGAGCTGATGGCTTCGAACATGACTTTAGGATTTTTCCTGTTGGAAGATATGAGCTGTGAGAAATACTCAGTGGCATTCCTCATGACACCATTTAACAAAGTTCACAGTTCATTTAGATGAAACTTGTGTACCTCCAGTTTTGTTGATTTCCAGAGATGTTCCACCTTACAACAGTCTCTTTTTAAAATCATGATATGTTCATTCATCTAAAGGCGAGCTTATTTTTTTTGAGAGGGAATATTATTTTTTGAGAGGTGCAACTTTATCCAGAATATTCAAGCAGTGGTTAAAGGACTGAGCTGACGCATCAGCATCATCCTTCCCCCCTACTCATAATCAGATAAAGCAGAAAACCTATTCAAATCATCTTGATTGACTATTTACCAGTTTTCAAGAGTGGGGGTTCTGGAGAAATTAATACTGAAGAGTATATATTGGTGTTCACTCACAAGTATATGCTCAATGTCCACATTGGAAAAGACTAAGCCTAGGGATAATACCAAGTTCAAAGAGTACTCTTACTGTGTGTGGACCCAGAAATATGCTGTGTAAAGCCAAGATAATCTGTAACAGATAAAATATCCACAGCCATATCACATGAGGTATCATCTACATCTACAGACGCAAAAATGAAGCATACAAAGAAAAGAACACAGTACCTATACTGTGAAATATGGAGGAGTCTCTAATGATCTGGGGCTCCTTTGCTGATTATGGAACAAGGTGTCTTGAAAATCTCAAGGCATTATGGAGTGAAAGCTGCCCGTGTTAGAAAGCTTGGTCTCAGTCACAGGTCATTTGTCCTCCAACAGGCTAATCACCCAAAACACATAGCTAAAAACACCCAAGAATGGCTAAGAACAAAACATTGGACTAATCTCATGTGGCCTTCTATGAGCCCCCAAAATCCTATTGAACATATGTGAAAGGAGCTAAAACATGCAGTCTGGAAAAGGCACCCTTCAAACCTGAGACAGCTGGAGCAATTTGCTCACAAGGAGTGAGCCAAAAAACCTGTCAACATATCCAAAAATAAACCTAGAATGTCTGTAACTCTTTTTTCTTTAAGGGTACCACCATTTTTGCACAGGTCATTTTCATTTTTTTAATAATGCTTATGAACCACAATCCAAAAGCAATTATTATTAGTTAATTTTCAGTTTTCTGTATTAGTATTATTGTCATTTTCAAGTTGATTCACTGACCATTGTGTTTTTTTCTTTATTTATTCTTGTCCACATCTGTATATTTACAGTAATAAAAGAAGTTCTCCTTGCTGAGAAAAAGTGCTTTTTCAGTGTTGTTTCTAGAACCACATATACTATGTTGGTTTCTGAAACTACCCATTTAAAACTGATATCTTAAGATGTGGTACCTTCTGGCCAGTCCACTCCACCTCCCAGTAATATGGGCTCCCTGCCAGGGGCTCTCTGCAGAGAACCTGTCTCCAAAAGTGGAAGCGTTCAGGATGGTCTGGTGGGTTCAGGTTTTCAGTACGCAATGTGGCCTTATGACCTCCATCTGACAGCTGCAGGTGGCGATACACTGTGTTGGGGTCCATGGTGGGTTCAAAGCGAACTGCAGGAAAAGGATGTATTTGAGGAAAAACTGCCCCCTTTGATAAAGCTTTGACACTTTGGTCTACATTATTTGTTTCATATTGTGGAACATGCTTTACTCTATATCTGTGTGGATATGGCATAAAATCCTTGACTTACATTTCAGCAATTCTTCTCTGGACCTTGGTTCCGGATTTATATGTCCACCCATTTTTACAGGAGGGGCTAAGAACAAAAGTGAAAAAGCTCATCTATATCACAGATCCAAATTAAATAAAGTAGCTGATTAATATATGCAGGTAGTTTTTTAAAGTTTCGGATTACGTTGAGGGCAAGAAGGAAGGAGTAGTGCAGGCGGGGCTGAAGCTTCCATAGTGTAGAGACAGCAGAATTAACAGGTCAGCCAAATACATTTCAATCTGAGAGAAACACTTTTATCATATGCAATAAGTCTGTTTTTTTCTTACCTTGAGGAAAAGTAGAATGCAGAGAAGGATATTTTAATAAAGACCCTAGAAGGAAAAAAAGTACAATTTCAGAAAACCATTATACTAACTTAAGAGTTATTTAAAGAGCCAATAGCATTTTTTAAACGGATAATTCATGGGTTGTATGAAGAACTACAAAGGCTGCTGAGGTATTGTTTTTTTTTTTTTTATTTCTACTGTACAGACTTGTAGTCATTGGTACTTTTTCTGTCATTAATCTAATATACACACTCACTCACTGCATTGACCAAGAACAAATTGGCATGTAGACTAGCAAAACTGACTAGCAAGACTGAAAATTGAAATTCTAGCTACAAGATGATCTCCTCTACCACTGATCACAGCTGTCCAACAGACCTCAGACAAACCAAAATTATTAGTATAATGTTTCTAACTTAAGGTGGAATGTTTGACACCATTTCATACATTACTAAAGGGAAAAAAAATGAAATTTTCATTAGTATATAGCTAGTAGTGAAAAAAAAACCCATGATATTCATTTTCCATACCCGTGTTTTGTGCACTGGCCTGACCACAGGTACCAGCTACTGACAGGTCTATTACTGCATCACTGGATGGTGAAGTCAAATTGTCAGGATTCACTGTGAAGGAATAAAACAAGTTTAAGGAGAAGAGGAGAAAGAAGTTAAGAGATTTCAAAAGTACATTTATTAAACAAATTCAGGAAGAAAAAATACACTTCAATCACCTCACTGCCGAGTAGTGTCCATAATTTTGAAAAATGAATATTCAAATTTCCACCAAATTTCCAAGCTCTATGCTGCAAGTGTTCAGGGAACAGTTCCTCTAGGTCAACCAAATGGCTAGTTTTGCTGATTCAAACAAAAAAAAAATCACTAAAATTATATATATATATATATATATATATATATTTTTTTTTTTTTTTTACTGAATATTTTGGACCAAAAAAGCCAAAAAAGGAAAGCAAAACAAGCAAATGCTCCAAAGTCTCTGACTGGCTACAGAAAGAACAATCCCCACCCAACTCGAATCTTGGTGCGCTCTGTATCTGTTTGTGGCCAAAGCTTCTTCCCAGCATTTTTAACGTTTCCTAAAGGTGGAGATTTGAGAGTAAGGAGCTGACTTCCTCCGTTTCACAGGAGGTACACTGTCTGGCCAAAAAAAAAAAAAAAAAAAAAAAAGTTGGACCACCTTTAGCTTTGCATTTGCAGTGGCAGTTCCAATAAGTTTCTGCAATGTTAGTGAGTGTTGCATTAATTTTCCACCAAGATCTTGTACTGATGATGGGAGATTCGGACCATCGCACAAAGCCTTCTCCAGCACATCCCAAAGATACTTGATGGGGTTAAGGTCTGGACTCTGTGGTGGCCAATCCTGTGTAAAAATGATGTCTCAAGCTCTTTGAACCCTCTTTCACAATGAATCCTGGCATTGTCATCTTGGAATATGCCTGTGCCATCAGGGAAGAAAACATCCATTGATGGAATAACCTGGTCATTCAGTATATTCAGGTAGTCAGCTGACCTCATTCTTTGGGCACATAATGTTGTAGAACCTAGACCTGACCAACTGCAGCAACCCCAGATGATTGCACTGCCCCCACATGATGGGTGCAGCCTCTCTTCTTACCCTGATGCGACAATCAAAATGGAACAGGGTAAATCTGGACACATCAGACCACGTGACCTTCTTCCATTGCTCCAGAGTCCAATCTTTATGCTCCCTAGCAAATTGAAGCCTTTTCCCCCTAATGGCCTCACTGATTAGTGGTTTTCTTAAAGCTACACAGTTGTTGAGTCCCAATCACTTGAGTTTCCTTCACATTGTGCATGTAGATATGCTCTTACTCTCACTATTAAACATAGTCATGAGATCCACTGTTGTTTTTTTGCGATTTAATTTCACCAAATATTTAAGTTATGGCAATAATTCCGGATTTTTTTCCGACCACATTTATTCCTCGAAGACGATGGTTTCCAAAAAACGTTTACCAACACCAAAAGCCATAAGTTTAGAAAACAAAAAAGTGTTATCCATCCTGTCAAAGGCTTTCTCCTAATCCAAATAAACTATACCAAATTGTCCATTATTGTTATATCTAGGGCACCTTATAGTCAGTGCAGAGAAGAGCTACTGGCCTCCAGTTCTTAGGCAGTGCCAAGTCACCTTTTTTGGCAACAAGGGTAGTACTGCTTGCCGGAAGGAGACTGGGAGTGATCCTGTAGCATTCAAAGTATGCTGCATAAATCTAGTCCACTAAGTGCTCTTATACTTTTATCCCTCACTACATTGATATTTTGAGAGCAAATTTTATGGGTCTGCATGAAGGGGACAAAGAGGAGTGGGAGAGATTGAGAACAGAGAAGACAATAGTGAGAGAAAAAGCACCATGTAATGCATGATCATACATAACACATATTCTGATTCAGAAACATACTCCATTTCATCTCCTTCTACTGAAGCCTGAGAAATCGGCACATACTGCTCTGAGTGGTCACTGAGTGGTCAGGAAGACTAGAAAACCGCTATATATATACAAACTATTTACATAAACATACCACTGCCAGTCAGAGTGAATACAAGCGATGTCTCCATCAAAAATACCACAACTGCCCTATTCATTCTACAACCCCAATTCCAAAAAAGTTGAGATAAATAAAAACAGAATGCAATGATTTGCTTATCTTGTAAACCCATATCTTATTCAGAATAGAACATAAACAATATATCAGATGTTGAAACTGAGCCATTTTACCATATAAATGACAAAATACAGCATTAGCTCCTTTTGAATTTGTTGACAGCATTACATCTCAAAAAAGTTGGAACAGGGTGATGTTTATAATTGTGTAGCATCCCCTCTTCTTTTAACAACTGTATGTAAACGTCTGGGAAGTAAGGAGCCCAGTGGCTGGAGTTTTTGCAAAGCAATGTGGTCCCAGTCTTGTCTGACACAGGATTCTAGCTGCTCAACAGTCCTGGGCCTTTGCTGCCAAACTTGTGTTTAATGATGCCCCGAATGTTTTCTATTGGTGAACGGTCTGGACTGCAGGCAGGCCAGTTTAGCACTTGGACTAGATTGATGCTGAAAAGCCTTCTCTGAAAGACAATGTCTAGATGGGAGCATATGTTGCTTTTATACCTCAATGTACTTTTGAGCATTGATGGTGCCTTTGCAGATGTGTGTCCACACCATAGGTACTAATGCATCCCCATACCATCAGAGATCCAAGCTTTTGAACTGTCAGCTGATAACAAGCTATATGGTCCCTCCTCCTCTTTTGTCTGAGGAACACAGCATCAAAAAGATGCTGTCTTTTCAAAAATAATTTCAAATTGTGATAGACAGAACAAATCTGACCACAGAACAAAAAATAATACTGACCAAACTTCATAATCTTGGCCAGGCTGGTTTTACATTGGTCCTCTACTAAAGTTTGTAGTTCTTTCATGACTAAGCGGATGGATGCTACTACTGCCTCCTCTTGACTCAACACCGACTCTCCTGTAGCACTTGTCGGATCGAGCAGCTCCATGGTTAGGAAATTCTGGAAAAAAATTCACAATTAGTTGATATTTATTACAGTCACTTCACTGTCACTTCACAGGTATGTTTTGTCCAGGTTCATTTGTGGAATTTCCTGCCTTCTTAAGGGGTTGGGACCATCAGTTATGTTGTGCAGAAATCAGGTTGGTACACAGGTGACAGCCCTATTTGATCAGCTAAGAAAAGAGCAATATTCGGGCTGACTGAAAGTGTGGGTACAGTTTGAAGACAATTGTGGGTTTTTTTTTTATGATACGATAAAGTGAATCGATACGATTCACTTTTAATTCATTTAGATTTTCTTTAGTTTCCATAGTAATTTTGTGTGGTTTTGAACCTGGTGCATCATTAGAAATATTAATGTTGACCTGAAATTTGACCTCAAAGACATTACATTCATGAGTGTTCAAACTCTTAACATAAAAAAAGCTGTTTAAGTTAAAATATCCCACTTACAATTGCAACAGACATTTTAAAATACTTCTACTATAAAATACTACTGCAGCACTGCCTTCTTTCCTCATTAAAAGGAAGACACCATTGAGGTCAAGTTATTTTGAAATGACAGTTCATTTTACGAGTGACTTACCACTTTCACTGGAAAATAAGGCAGCCCTGTAACTTCCAATCAGTTGTTAGTTTGGGGAATCTTGTTAACAGCAGCAATAAAAACTTATTGAATATTGATTGAAAACCTTTTCGTTGTCTTTTAGGGGGTGTTTTGATAGTTAGCCCTGATGGATTCAGTGTGGTCTACAATTAAAAAGGTGTTTACATTTCAGTGTCATGAGGAGACAAAAGCAGAGCAAAGCATGCAGAATTACGTTTACAGCCTCAGCTTAATTATTTCAGCCATCAGTGAACTCTTGGTAACACCTGCAGACACCAACTGTAGACCATCACTGCATCTTTGGCTAAACTGATAACACAAACTAAACCGTCCTCCTAGGTGGACAATCATGACACAGAATCTGATCAGAATGCTACCCGACCCCCATAGACATAACCCATCCCATAGTAACTACAAGGAATGCACTACTTAATTTTTAAATACAAGACAATTCTGTATATTAAAGAACATGGGGAAACCCTAATCGTAAAACATGAGCCGAGTTTGCCCTCGTTCATTTCATTTCTGTGTTCCCAAAAATATGTTAAAAATGTGTTACCAAGTTTATTGAATGCATTCATGCAGAACACTCATTATGTACTCTTTATTTATGTTGTGAAATTTGGATAACAAAAAATGTTCTATTTTACACTCATTACCTTCAAGAAGCAGATGTGGTCCTGCATGTTGGCCAGCCTGCTCAGTTCTTCACTCTTCCAGCGGAGCTTTGCAGCCTCCTGCTCCAGACTGTGTATCTGCCCTTCAATCTGGCTGCCAAGGGAAGTCTCATGGGAGCTGAGCAGCTCAACCACCTGGATGCCTGCTATATTCAACTTCTTGGCAAGGTCTGAAAATAAATCTGTGCTCTCTTGCCCCAGAGCTTGGACCAAGGCCTGTGTGTGAGGAGGAAGGAAGAAAAAGATGAAACATGAGGAAATTGTTAAAATACAGTGAAGGGAAATATGTAATGTATGTCGGTGTTTCCCAAACTTTTTATAAGGGGATCCACCTTTTAATGATGACAACCCACAACAAGCAAAGACCCAATATGAAATATGAGAACAAAAATGCAGTGTTTGACTAATTTTACAGCCATTTCTACAATGCCTATTACTATTTTAAATAGATAAACCATAAATATCAACAAATACTTTTTAAAACCACTGCCAGATTTGTTCACACAATACTGATTAAGCCTATCATCTCCACATGACAAGCTTTATGTTTCTCAGTAGACATAGGTGTAATTTGTTTTGTCTTCCTGACTGTGGCAACATTTTCGTGCTGCACACCAAGTGATGCATTTTATGTCACAAACAAGCAGGGGAGGTGGAAGAAGTGTAAAGTGAAAGAGCTTCATAGAGCAGAACTATGACTGAAAACAAATACCCACAAAAAAAGTTTCAGGAGCGGATCAATCATGATCATGTGAACAACTGCCAGACTACTGTGCCTTTGTGAACCAATCTGCCAGTCATGACTTTAGTAGGACCTCGCAATCGTACTTGTCATCACAACCATGTGATCGACCAATTTATCCATGGGCCAGTCCAGATTCCAGTACCACTCAGGGTGGCAAAACTTTGTAATTATTTTTGAAAATGTCCAGGTCAGTAGATGATATTTTGGCAAGATGGACATTCTTCTCATATGGCCTCATACGGAAGACGACCTGGTCTAACTGGTGTTTGTTCTACTGCTTCATTTCCATAATTATCCCCTGTAAATAATTAATAATTATAGAGTGACGGCATTGCTTTAATAGTTGACATGCTGACATGTAATGTATCTCAGTGTGAAAGACAAATATGGACATGTCAAATAATTTCACATAAATCTTACTAACCTGAAATATGACTTACATAACTATTATTCATTATTCACAGCCAATAATTTATAATAAACATGAAGTAGGTCAAATACCGGTTTGAGCAGGTAAAATTATTAAGCTTCTTCTTTTTTCCCCCAAAGTGTTTAATCTACAAATGTAGATTCTTCAGAACTAAATCCTGTTTAAATAATATGAAGAATGAATTAATTGAAATTACTTAGCAAATCCCTGTCAGTATTAAATGATAAGATAATTATGTCATAATCCTATCTTCTTTTTGAATTAGACTTTTAAAAATCCTGTAAACGTGCATTAATCTCCAACATTTAACAAGGTAATTAATAAAATCTCAATATTTACCAGAGGATGCTGGTGTATTTAGCAACAGCACTGCTGAAAGCCTGCAATCACAAGCCGCATCACAACCTCTTCCACCCTATTTTAGTTCAGAAACTGCGGCAGATGGAGTCTGTGCTCTGGTCATGCCGGGAGTTTTTATCTATTCTTTTAATCAACTGATTCCAATGATCCAATGATTCAATCCAATGTTTGTGTTTGTTTAGCATATAAAACAATGTCACTGCAGTTTTGTGAAGTTCAGGTGGTACTTTAATAATGGAAAAGAAACCCAAACTGAGTACAGTCAGGCCATGCCATGCCGTGCTGGAACTGTGCAGTGGAAAAGCACCATAAGTTGCCATTTCGAACACTTTATGAATTTTCTGTAAATTGGCATCTTAGCAGTCTTTACTAAAGGGAATTACCCACAGTTCATAGTGTGTGGATAAGAATCAAAGTGACAATTGATGGTAACTTAAAAAAAAACACAAATCCATCCATTTACATTAATTCTGGCATAAAGATGGCTATTACTGGGAATTTTTAAATTAAAGCAGTCCCTCTGTCAACACTAAATAGACAGCATAAAAGAAGTCCTAAACATTCAACATTTTTGTGCCATCAAGGTAAAATAATATGGAGTATAAGGTGTTGCTGCATTCCTTTCCCCTAACCATTTTGAGCCCTTACCTTACAGCTTTTTACACTCAGACACTTGGGTGATGTCATCAAAGAGCCACCGAATGACTGCTGCATATCATAAACTGATCCATAAGAAAGACAGCAGAAATGATGACTTTGTACAAAAATAATAAATTACCTTGTATTGGCGAGCAGCATTTGGGAACTCCTTGAGTTTCCTGTCAGTCTCCTGAATTCTCCTCTGCACCTCTGCCTGCATCTGAATAAGCTCTTTCTACACACACACACACACGCACATGCACACGTGCACACACGCACACACACACACACACACAATAAATTAGTGTAGAAAGGGGCCAAACCCCTTCCACCTATGTGGCAAGACTAAACACTAAAAACTGCTGTCTGACAAGAACTTCAAGTTGGGTTACTTTTTGGAAATGCTTTTTCACACAAAGACTATCATTAAGAAACATAATCATGATCAAACTTGATCATTAAGTCAAGAAACAGAATAATCCACACTAATCATAATTAACCACAATACCTTGGTGATCATTTTCCATTACATACCTGTCTCTCCTTTCTCTCTTCCTGTAGTCTGAGCACATGATGTCCCCTGTGTCCATCCTGGCAACACACCACACACACACACTCTTTGTCCTCATGGCAAAACATGTCCAGAGGTTGGTTATGATGAGTACAAAGCCGAGGCTCCACTGTGGGACGCTGAGGGTGCATACTGCCCTGTGGCAGCCCAGTGTCTGGTAGTACTTCCAAGTAGATAGGCATCGATGGTGGGACTGAGGACGCAGCAGTGGAGCAGGTTTGCTTGAGGCTGTTGGTTCTCAGTTTCTCCATAACCTCCACAAGGACAGTGCTCTTAGACAGTGAGGGCCGAGGGTTAAAGATCTGTCTACACTGTGGACAGCTGTACTGACCATTGCTGACTCTCTTGTCCCAGTGACTGTGGATACAAGCCAAGCAGTATGAATGTCCACAGGGTAGAGTTGTTGGATCCTTCAGGGTGTCCAGGCATACTGAGCAGACAAAGGTCTCCTCCTCGGTCCAAACAGAGGCCATTTGGTGCTGGGTTGAAGGAATAAAGCTGAATTTCTTTTACGTGAATTCAAACCTTGATATACAGTAAATGGATAACCACAAGGTTCCGTACTCAAGAAGGCTAACACATGGTTGCAGGTTTTAAATACCAACCCACATAAGTCACATGCTGCCCAAAACCTGGGTTCAGGGTGGGGCTGGTAAAACAGGTGGAGTGAGGAATTTCCCTTGCATGTCACAGGTGGTTCTCAACTGGTTAAATGTGATTTAATGTGATAATGTGAGATCTCATGACCAAATGGTCATTACTGAGAAAATCCATGACAGCACTATAGAAAGAATCACAAAATTTTCAGAATTTGACAATATACTCTTCATCCACTAAAGCTGTAATGATAATCTGATTTAAGTCAACACAGTCAAAGAAATCAATCTATTTTACGCATAATTAGCGCAGATAGTCACGCCCTCGGGTTTTGTGGTGAAAATGTAAAACAATGGGTTGTTCTCAAGATTAAGTAATCTGTATCTAAAGTCAAAATTCACTTTTCAGTTCTTCACCTCCTGTATGTAATGAATGGAAGAGCGTCATAAAAGAGCAATGAACGCAGTACTGACGCTCGTGAACCTCGTACAGCTGCTCAGCGCCATGTTGACTAGTGGCAGCCGGCTAGATATGGGGAAAACTTTTGTTGAATTAATCTTAAGGTGAGTCTTCTTTCCTTCCTTAATAACTCTTCCGTCGGAGTCTCGGTCACAGGCATTCTTCTTATTGCGTGTGGGACAAGTCGAAAACCCTTGCCATCCCTAACTTAAATTTCAGCCTCGCGGGACGATTGGCACCAGCGAATTTTCTGTTTTGCTAGCTTCATAATAAGGTGTTAGCTGGCTAGTTAGCTTGCGTGCATGAACAGTTGCAAGCAAATGTGCTCCAGCTGTTGTGGAGAGCCCACAGACTATTGTTGTGACTATTGATATTGTTTAAACGTCGCCGACAGAAATCTGATACGGTAGATACTAGCTACAGTTTTACTCACCAGTATAATTATCAGGATACTATGTGTTTATGGAGCATAGGTCGGCCGTGGTTTAAAATGTCAAAGCCGTAAACGAAATTTTAAGACGTAACTACTTTTCATCTATCGTCCTCCATAGTTGCCTTTAGTGTTTTCCTGACCAGAGTCAGAAACGTAAATTTAATCTACAAATGTAGATTCTTCAGAACTAAATCCTGTTATATATATGAAGAATGAATTAATTGAAATTACTTAGCAAGTCCATGTCAGTATTAAATGATAAGATAATTGTCATAATCCTATCTTCTTTTTGACTTAGACTTTTAAAAATCCTGTAAACGTGCATTAATCTCCAACATTTAACAAGGTAATTTCTAAAATTTAAGGTAATTTAAGTTAATGATTTCTGACTTAATGCTCTTACTATTGTTTCCTTGTATTTAATGTGTAAAATAAGTTAAAATGTAATAGTTTGCTGGTGAACATAAACTGGTGATACTTTAAGGATAATCTGTAAATCTTTGTTTCTGGTTTTTCACAGGATGTTGAGGAGCCCTCAAATCATCACAACATGCTCTTTTCCAATAAGATCACTTTTGATTCCCTCTTTCTCTGAACACACTGGTGCTCTATGGCATAGTTCAAGACACATAAAGAAAAATCAATTTAAAGGGATTGATAGATGTGAAGGCAATAAACAGTCACCATTATCCAAAATGTCTAAGTCCTGCTCACTCAAGCTGTCATCATTGAGCTTGGAATATGGCGATCATCATCTGATGAAGACTGCATTTCAAAACCCTGTATCCAGAACCATTTTAAACAAAAGTCATCAAACCCCTCAGCATTCTGCCTCAGAAAAAGCCAAACTAGTTTCAGTTCTTTGTAAATCAACAGAAGAGGACAATTCAGATCCAGACCCTCAATCTCCGAGCACTTGCCACAACTGCTTAACTGACATAACTTGCCTTCACGTTTTGAAAAGGCCTCAGGACTTCAGCCATGTGCCGTTCACTTTCATTAAGATTCTATATAACCTTCCTTTGAACCATTTGTATCGTAGACATCTTTTTACCAGATTTTTCAGCCTGTCAACACATGCATCAAAGATCCTAAATCATTTTTACTGTAGATCACAAGCCACCAGCATCTTTATCCAACAACATAGAGCTTTTTGCCAGGCTTCCCCTCGTGTAGTTGTTGACATGAGAGACTGTCTATCCCTGGAAAATGAAAACAGATGTCGACAGAGCCTAGTGCCCAACTTAAAGCTCTACGACATGTTCACAGGGAAAAAAGCAAGTGAGAGCCAGTGGAGGTGGGCATCCATCCTGGTCTCCCTCTGCTCTGTTGAGGGACAGCCTGCGTTTCTCTTCACTTTGCGCTCCACTGCATTGGGCAGGAACAAAGGAGATGTCAGGTTTGTGGTTGGCCTGAAGTGGGCTAAATTGTATTATACTTGAAGTGGAGTATCTGTCCTTTATTTTCCTTTTTATGTGTAGCTTCGCAGGAGGAAAGTGTGATCCGTCTGACAGTGATGTAGTGGCCACAGCCCTGAGGGAAACCTGGGAGGAACTGGGTATCAGTGTGGCAGTAGAGCAAGTCTGGGGTGTCCTTAAACCTCTCAGAGACAGAGTGAGTCTGACTATTGTGTCTTAAATATTTTAGGCCCAGTGGTTAACGTTTGATTTTACTTGCTGTACTCATTTTTTGCAAATTCCAAAAGATGAAGGTAACTTTATTTAAAAGGCCTGTTTATGCCAGCCACGTGTGCATTTTTATGCAAAGATCAAAGTATATTTGATAACTTTACATGATAATGAATTGCTTAAACCTATAAAATGTATTGGTTTGTAATAAATATTTTTATATTGATCTACTACGCCAAACAACGACAAGTGGTTCTTTTGCTACTGACACACGTTGAGACCTGGTTTCATCATCTTTCTTCCCCACGTTCATTCATTTCATACTAAAATGCAACACAATAATTTAGGGTTGGCTGAGATGATAATATTGGATTGTTAAGGAAGAGGGCACATTATATCCATTGCTGTTCTATGTTCTTATGCCTATGTATCAGTTTTTCTCTCCCTCGGCCAAAGAGGAGTTGGTACCTCTGTTATATGGATGTGGTTTGTCTTTTTCCCCAACAGTTATTTGCAAAGTTTGCAAAACAAGGTTTGAATGTCAGATGGCAATGTGACAAACCTTTTCAACCATGTAAAGAGACAGAATCTTAAACAATATACTGAGAGTGAAACAACTAGGAGAGCAGCCACATTGCAGCCAGCAGAGGCAGCATGTAACTTGAACTGAGACAAAACACTGTAACCCAGGCATTTGTCTGTATTAGTCTGTATGAAAAGATTAGTAAGTGGTGGAAAGAAGGAACTGGATCAGTAACCTTTTACCTCAGAAAAGTCAGCACTGTTGTTTACCTTTTTTAAATTGAAATAGCATTCTTGACTTTAGCAAATCAGTTTAAGACTGAGTGTACTTAAATACCTGAGTGTCCATTAACTGCTGCAGACTGTGGAGTGGCTGGCTGGAGTATTACACACATCTGTTGTATGTGCCGTATGTGAATATTTTGGATTCAGGTAAAGTGACATTCAACAGAAAAAAGTTGGTCTCATGGCAGTACAACCAATGCGTATCACAGAACAAACGTATGATAATGAATACAAGGTGCAGGAAAGACAAAGATAAAGCTTAAGATAATCCAATTTGAATCTACAGCAGAGGTACCGTATTTTCCGCACTATAAGGCGCACCTTCAATGAATGGCCTATTTTAAAACTGTTTTCATATATAGGGCGCACCGCATTATAAGGCGCATAGAATAGAAACTACTGTAGTGGCTGGCTGGGGTTGCGTTATGTATCCACTAGATGGAGCTGCGCTAAAGGGAATGTCAACAAAACAGTCAGATAAGTCAGTCAGTCAAACTTTATTAACAGAATACAAAACAACGTTCTGACAACTCCGTTCACTCCCAAAACAAGTTAGTGCATTCACAATATGGCACCGTACGTACCGGTAGCTCTTACCGGCATTTGCGCCGCCTTCGTTGAAAACAATGTATTTCCAACTCCATTTGTCACAGTTCAAAGCTACATG
>JAFBJR010000788.1:54647-65849 GCA_016785285.1 Brachirus orientalis | reverse complement strand
AAGCACCGAATTAGTGTGCTTAACTTGTTTTTTCACACCATCGGTGATATGGGCGTACATGGAGTCATAAATCAATAGGGACGGAGCTGTGTGAAAAAAGCCACCCGGTCTCTTGACATAAATTTCTCTCAGCCACTCACTCATCTTTTCTTCATCCATCCATCCCTTCGGGTTAGCTTTGATGACGATGCCGGCTGGAAAGTTTTCTTTTGGCAAGGTCTTCCTCTTGAAAATAACCATGGGTGGAAGTTTCTGGCCATTAGCCTGGCATGCGAGAACTACAGTGAAGGATGACTTCTCGTTCCCTGTGGTGCGTATATTCACCGTACTGGTCCCCGTTTTCTCCACAGTGCGGTTCACAGGGATATCAAAGGTGAGTGGAACCTCGTCCATGTTGATGATGTGCTCTGGTCGGATCTTCTTTTCAGTGATCTTGTTTTTGCAGTATGCGCGGAAAGAGACCAGCTTTTCTTGGTAATCTTTTGGCAGTTGCTGCGAGACAGTAGTTCGTGTGCGGATGGAGAGATTACGTCTTTTCATAAAACGAAAGCACCAAGAAGGACCGCCTCTAAATTCATTAATGTTCATGTCGCTAGCTAGCGCTGTTGCCTTCATTCGAATAGTGACTGTAGAGACGCTTCTACTTGCTGCTCTCTGTTCAACAACCCACTGTTCGAGTTTGTCCTCCAACTGTGGCCATCTCGCTTTGTTCCCCCGGAAATTCTGTTTAGTCTTCTTCACTTGGCGCAGGTCATCTTGTTGCTTCCTCCACTTCCGTACCATAGATTCATTAATGTTGAATTCTCTCGCTGCTGCTCTATTCCCATGTTCTACTGCGTGACTGATAGCCTTGAGTTTGAACTCTGCGTCGTAAGCGTCTCTTGAAAGGCGCCATTGTGGGGTCTTTGTACACACACAAGTGGTGTGGGACTGGAATTCCTCTCCGTTTTTACCTGTTACTTCAGCGACGCCCCCTGACTACGGTAGCCGTAATTAACCAATATTGATCCATATACAAGGCGCATCGGATTATAAGGCGCGCTGTCGGTTTTTGAGAAAATTAAAGGCTTTTAGGTGCGCCTTATAGTGCGGAAAATATGGTATGTGTTTTAGCCCTGCAGCACATTGTTTTAATGATGGTATATGGACATCCACTAGGCGATGCATAGTTTTAATAGCAATGCCATGATCCTTACAGAGCTAGGCAAAGTAGTGGACTTTGACAGAATCTCCTACAGTTTAATAAATGAAGGTGGAAAAATATAATTAGAAGTGGGGCAGTTTCTTATGATTTTATTCTTTACAGGGTAAATAAAATGTATGTGTATACTTTGATCACTGGTCTGAACCTGTGGGATTGAATATGAGGACAGGGGTGGTTTTGAACTGTGGACGCTGATTCTCACATGGGGCAATGAATGGACATTCACTAGTGATGGGGTGGTCTCCTGGAAATACTGCTAAACGTGTCATGTTTATTATTATTTTTTTTTATTTCTCATGGACCAGTGTTTTAATTCTCTGAACTCTGAACCTATAAGATGGTGCATTTTAGTTCTGCTTATTTCAAATTGGTTGCCATTTTGCTTTTTTCCTATTATTATTATTATTATTATTATTATTATTATTATTATTATTATTATTTATTTTATTTTGATTTATTTGTTTTCCCTAATTGTTCATTCATGTTTTGTGCTGTTGAAGTTAAAACCCAATAAAGCTTAAGTCATAAAAATAGATATGCCATGATCTTTTTCTAGTCCTAATCAAGGGCTTTTTATGTCTAAACCTAGCCACATTTTATTACCAGGAAATGTTATCATCATCCACACTTCCTTCTCTCAGCCACTTTCTTGTCTTAGGTTGTTTTGCATTGTAGGCACTGTTGAATTTATTTATTTATTTTTTATGATGTTTTAATGATATTTACAGTCATATCTACAATGCTTAAGGCCATATAATTTGAAATTATTTTAACTTGAAAAATGAATATGGGCCCAAGTAGTGTTGCATCCACATCGACACAGACAAAACAGCACTGCTACTGTAAAACACTCTCGTAAAGGCTGAACGTCCTCTGAATCTACATCTGTGTCAATTCATTTCCCTTTAAAACTGTGCAAATTCTCCTCCGGGTACGCCTGCTGGGCAAAAAAGGAAACCACTGGAAACGTTGATGCAATACACACATTCACTTCCTGATTGGTTCTTATCAGTCATGATGCAACTGTGAATGAAAAGCTCCATTAAAACATTTGACCTCATCGTTGCTCGCATAACAGAAATCCATCTTCAACATTTAAATATTCTTGTTTCTCATTATTAGTACACTTTGAAACTAAGCATAGAACTGCAAAGGAAATAATTATTATTTAATTTATCTATGTAGGCATCGGTAATCTTTAAAAAGACCATTCTGTGTGACCTTTAAACTCAGATAAAACTGTTGTCATTATATAATAAGAGTAGGAAACAATACATGGTTTCATCTCAATTTAACAGTTCAGCCTTCCTTAGTAATTAAGGAAGGCTGAACTACCTTTTAATACAAAATCTTGTATACATAATACAAAAATGTTGTCTCTTGTTTCTGCAGAGAAGAATGGTGATTGCTCCTGTGCTGGCTAACCTAGGTCCTGTCGAAGAGTTGTCCTTCAAGCCAAACCCTGAAGAGGTACAGTCATCTCTTTGTGGCACTGCCAATTTATATCTGCTTCAAATGGGCAACATTCCTCGCCATTCCATGTGTAAATAACCTCTATATTTGTATAGGGCCAGATCTCAAGGTACCTTACATATCAAGGCAGTGACCTTACAGTATTATAGTGTGAGGGGAAACTCAGCAGTTCACATAACGAGCATCACTTCAGTGGTGTGAACTGTGTTTCAGTGTCGTGTTGCTCCTTATGTGAACTGCTGAGTTTCTCCTCACACTACAATACTGTAAGGTCACTGCCACTCTGTCTTTCCTGACATCATTGCAACTTTTTAAACTAGCATGATTTATGACAAATAGAAACTCAATTTACTGGAAACCCCATTTCCAGAAAACACACAAAAATGATATTTAAAACATAGAATCTGCAATTTATTGGATAAATTCAACTGTTATTTGAGAGATAAAACTGCAAAGAAAAGATTTTCAGTGTTTTCACTGGCATTTTACACTTGTATTTAGAAAATAATAAGAAGAAGAATGTGATGCTTTCAGCACGTTAAAAAGTTGAAAGAATGAGGTTACGAGTAGTACTGTTGAATGTTCCACAATTAAAGGTTAAAGGAAAAATCCAAGGTTACAGACATTCTAGGTTTGTTTTCGGATAATAACAAGTTCATGTTTTGTGTTGGTATCACAGTCATGTCAAACGGATGATTGTTGAGAAATTTCGTGTTTTGCAATTTTGACTGAAAGCGCTACAACGGCAGTGCACGACTTCCATTTGTGGCTTCATAAACATTGTTCTATAGAATCTGTCTGTACATTTGCAAAGTTTTGGACACTTTGGTTTGTCTGTAGGCACGACATCCTCTTCTCACTACCACAAGTGAAATGTTTTAAGCTTTAGAGTATTTTTAAAAATAGTGATTTTTTTCGAGGTGCAATTATATATTTCATGTACTGCCATTGAAGCTCTTTCAGCCAATATCGCAAAACAAGAAATTTCTCAGAAATTCAATTAATGTGATTATGATACCAATGCAAAATATGAATTTGTTATTATCCAAACATAGACCTGGAATATCTGTAACTCTGGAATCGTCCTTGAACTGGTACATAAAGGTTTTAAAAAGAGAAGGACAAGGAGCATCCACCAAAGGCTTAGTCTCTGTAAATAGGTAATGTGTCACCACTTTGTGCTCGGTGTCTTGAGAGAATTGTCAATCAGTTCAATTGCAATGTTTTGTTTTGCTTTTTATAAACTGCATCAAGAAATGCAGCTTAAAATGTATTCGTTTTAAGCTGCATTTCTTGATATTCCATACGCAGGAAACCATGTGACAATTTTGTGCAGAAACACTTTGAGTTTTCTGGGCCTGGTTGTATCTGAGATGGACGGAAAGATGGAAACGTGGCCAGATAAGTCCATGAGAGAGAAAGCATTGAGAGGATACGACAACATGGATCCTGGATGAATGAGAACCTTAATAGACACTGCCATTTTTAATACAAATAAAATATGCCTCTTTTGTCTGTTTCTATCACAGGTGGAGGAGGTCTTCACTTTGCCTTTATCCCATTTGTGCAACCCGCAGAACTGTGGCTACACACACTTCAGGACAGGAGATAAATATGGATACACACTCCCAGTGTTTCACAACAGGATGCAGCGAGTGTGGGGCTTGACTGCCACTGCTTTAGACCATACCCTGAAACTTATTGTTCCATCTTAGCAGCACAGTCGTACTAAAATACTGTGTAAAAGTCTTAGGTCATCCATAGAGGAGTTGGTTTAGCAATGCCATGATGACCATACAGTAACATTTCTCAATCATTTTATTGGAACACTGAAGATACAGGAAACATGAATGCAGAAAGCACAGCCCTGGCTCTCTTAAACCTGCAATGGAACCTAATAAACTTTAGTGGTAAAACCTGTTTATGTCCTACTATTTCAAGTCGACAAATATCTGCTGTGAAAAAGGTCTATTACACCAGTTATTTAAGACATGTTGAACGTGTTTAATTTGATGTTTGCTAATATGCAAGACCAACTTTCAGCCATATTTCCATATCCAAATGCAAATGATCACAGAAATTGACAGACATAAAAACAAAGCTGGGGTGCACTCTACTATATATCTTGTAATTGATTTATAGTTTTGAAAATGAGAAATGTGCAATCAAAGTTTGTGCAGCAAATATATAAATTATTAAACTGTATAAATTGTTTGTTTTTCATTTTCCTACTTTTAGGACCTAAGTAGATTTTTAACTATATCAGTCAAGACAGATCATTGGCTGTGACACTTGGAAAGTAGAGGTTGAGGTATACTTGCAAACATTTACCTCCAGTACATGAGAGGCAAATATATTTACCCAACTTTGACTCAAATCTGGGCTCAACTTTTTTTTTTTTTTTTTTTTTATTATTAAAACCATGTTGAAAAATGTCTTTAAAATGGATGTGAAGAACATTGCTAGGTCTTTCTCTCTCTCTCAAGCAAACACATTGTCTCTACTGCAGGCTTTTATTGCCTTCAGGATTCTCGTGTACTTCATAAGAATATATCTCACTTAAAACTGCTCAAAATCGCCACATCAAAACTCAGTTGCTAGAAGCATCAATTCTGATCGCTGACTCCAATGAAATGCTTAAGGTACACTACCGGTCAAAAGTTTGGCTACACTTTCTCATAAACTAGTATTATAAAATGTCTACTGTGCCACCATATTTAGTATCAAAAAAACCTGTACACTTGTAGTTATGCAAGTTGTACAGCTTTTCTGGGATGTTTGGTCCACAAAACATACAATCACCGGCTGTTTAAGACATCTGTAGTAGTGAATCTTTGACCCAATGAGGTTTGTTATTTTAATTCTTTTATTTTGTTATTTACTGTCATGATTTCTGTATTGTGAAGCATGTTTTGTGGCTTAAAAGTGAAGGTGGCTAGATCACAATGGCAACTTGGACATTCTTATGAGATCCAGTGGATTTGCATGCAGAAACATTTTCACATGCATAAATGTGTGTTAATCAACCACCTGAGCTGATCAGTCCTACTTGTCGGTGCAGACTGTCTGACAATCATCTTTTTTTTAAGAATTGGACAAATATATTTTTTGTCCACACACAATTTATGATTGCGGATTTGATCGCATATAAACCATCCTTATTACACACCAGTAGTGAATACACTCATGCCATTTGCAGGAGCAGTGGGCAGCACTTAACTGTACCCAGGGAGCAATGGCAAGTGGGTGCCTTGCCTTGCTTGATTCGTCCCAGGATTCCTTTGCTGTTGGCCATGTGCTGCCCCATTTGCCCTTGTGTAACACTAAGTTACAGTCTCTGAAACACTAAATCAAATTAAAATAATCGATTATCTCCATCCAAAAAGTAAATTGTGCGCTGTTTGGTCATCAAATAGTGCTGCAGATCTGGAAACGAATTGTCAGGAAAAATTATCTTACTCTAACACAAATGCAAGTTAAGTCTAAAATAATTAGGGCAGAGAACACTCCATGGGATCCAGTGAATCAGGGAGGAGGTGGCAGTTGAAGGGCCAGCTGAAAGAGAGGAGATCCAGGGCCTGACTGCATTGCTGCTCAGCTACTGAGCAAACTGAGCGGCATGGTTGGACGACACCACCGTGGGGGCTGCACTGGGGCAGGAGTATCCCACACACCAGCCTCTGCAAGGGGCCAAAGCAGGCCAGCTCCATCAGCACCTGAATGACAATAAGTTGGCTCATTCTGCATCACCAAGAACATGAAAGTAAATTTAAAAATGAATGATAATAGTGTTTACCCTGTACTGTTGCAGGAATGTGGCAGCTTCTCTCTGATCAGCTATTGACAGCCAGATGTTTGGGAAAGAGGTGAGGTTGTAGCTGAGGCCCCGACACATATCTACTTCTATAAACTCACATGTTGAAGCTGAGGGCATAGAGATGAGACATCAGACATTGACATTCAAAATTTACTGTCTCCAGCACAAGGAGGATATGTAATTTTCAGTTTGCTGGAGACATATCCAGGTCATCCTACTCAGCATATTTTAATTTAGATAGGACAAAAAAGATGTGTGGTGTATGTCAGTGTTTCCCAGTCCTGGTCCTGAGGACCCATTGCATTACATGTTTTAGATGTTGTCCTGCTCTCTCTCTCTCTCTCTCTCTCTCTCTCTCTCATGTTCTGCCACTTTATCCTCCACATGAGGGTCACAGTAGGGGCTAATCCCAAATGACATAGGGTGAAGGGTGGGGTACAATTGCAGACCCACATAGAGACAAAGAACCATCCACTCCTACAGGCAATTTGAATGTCTAATTTGCCTAATCCCCAAATCTGTTTTTTTTTTTTTTTGACTGAGGAAACCAGAGAACCATGAGAAAACCCACTCATACACAGGGAGAACATGCAAATTCCATGCAGTAGCAGGCCTTTGTTCCGACCGGGTCACAAGCCTGCGTCATCAAGCACTGCAGAAGCCTGATAATGACCTATTAGGTGTGTTGGAACAAGGAAACATCTAAACCATGCAGGGTTTAGATGTGTACACCGGTGTATGTGACAGTCGGAGCGGAACTAACAGCTACTCACTGAAGGGAGGGTAGGTGGAGTTTTCACAGCCCTTTTCATCTGCTCCATCAGGGCAGTCATTCCATCCATCACACAGCCATTGTGGCTGAAGACACTCCCCGGTGCTGCAGGCAAACTGGCTGGAACTACATATCCCTGTTGATAAAAACAGAAGCAGAAGCAGAAGCAGAATCAGAATCAGAAAAGGATTTATTGCCATGTATGCCAGAGACAATACAAGGAATGTGCTGTGGTGTTATTGGTGCAATAGAAGACAAGACAGAGAAAAGGATAAAATAAAATAAGATTATAAAAAAAAGAAGAATATGCACACAGTTAACAATAAAATCTAGTAAAAAAGCATAATATATATAGAAGCATAGAGGACAGTCATGGGAAGTGAGAGGACATGAGGAATAAACATACTGTAAGTAGGTGTGATATGTAATAACCACTGTTGTACATGTGGTGTCACTGTTGAAATTACTCATTGAATGGGAAAAAAGGGCTAAGTAAAACAAAAAAACAACCACATATGCTACAGGTCTCATCATATCAGATGAGTTACATCAGATACATACACACACAGGTTTGCACAGCTAATTTCAAGACACAGCATTGAGAACAGTTCCTAACCTTTCCCTAACCACAATTCAAAGCTTGGCTCCTAAACTTAACCTATTCCTCCGAAATTAGGTTAGGCCTCATTGGGACCAAGGTCTAGTCTCTATGAGGACTTCTGGTCCTGTCAGGGTCAGTGTTTATCCCAGAAAAGGTCCTTAAGACACACACTTATGGTTGTCACAAGGAGCATCTGCTGGGTCAGTGCAGTGCTTCTTGTATTTTCCTGCTCATAAAAGCTGCCAAACAGTTTGTGTGAAGAAGAAAAGCTGATGTTTATAAAAAAAACTACGTGGTCTCATGTTGTATTTCAACCCTCAAATAATGTCTCCAAAAATATTTAGGGTCACAACTTATTGTGACCCTAAACCAGTTTGAATAGCACCCTAGTCAGAGCCTGAGAGGGTCTGCACTGGCTCTATGTAACTTTCAGTTTGGGTCATTCCATGTAACATAACGCAATTCTACTTTATGGCACTGTGTCACTGTGTCGATTGCTTTACTGCATATGTCACTCCCTTCATTCAAAACACTGAGTGGGCGAAGTACACAAATAGTTCCTTCAATGGAAATGGCAGAAACAGCACAAAAATGAGTTTGTTGGAGAAGAAGAACGAACTAACGTGCATCCAAAGTGCTTTGTTGTATTGTATTGTATTTATTTGGTTCACCTATTAGAAGAGAGCAAGCATTTTTACAATGCATCCAATTTACAAAACATGTTGAAATATTATTCCTATTACTAAATCTGATTTTAATTTCATACTGAGCTTGTGGACATTTTCTCTGTCTGGACCTCTGAGGAACTTCACTGACTACCTGTGATCTACCATTGTAATTCTAGCGTGAAAAGTGAGGGATTTCAAGAGTGTAACTGCTGAAGATAGTAGACTGCTGGTGGTGATGGAAGTGCCTCAGTCAATGGCCAGAGCAGGTTTAATCAAGAACCAGCTAAAATAAACATTCACTGAAGAGCTCAGTTGTTAAGAAAAACTTGTTTTAACAGCACCTGTGCATCAAAAGATCATCGATCATGTCTATGAACTGACGACATGTTTGTGACATTTTCAGAAAGAGCAATGTCAAAGAACTACTGTAAATGCCATGAAAAGTGGTGCAAAGCATAAAGAGGGCTGTTCAAGATGTGTGTAGATTTCTATTCAAAGTATCCTGAAACAGCCAAACTGCTCCGGTCGACACACAAACATGTTATTGTAGCTCTTAAATATGAGTTTGCAAGAAATGAGATCTGAGGTGAAGTCCGGTCAAATAATCATGTCACGTCAAGTCAATTTTATTTATATAACCCAACATCACAAACACTATTTGTCTGAAAGGGCTTTACAGTCTGTGCAGCATGTGACACCCTCTATCCTTAGACCCTCACATCGAGTGAGGAAAAACTCCCTCTTCCAGGACGGACAGACGTGCAGTAGGTGTCACATGTACAGAGACAAGTTCAGCAGATTACAAACAAAACATCAAATATTAGAGAGAGAAAATGTAAGATGATAGAGACCAGGTAATTTCAAGATCAGTAACATCAATTAACAATTATCATCATCATCATCTCATTCAGGGTGTGACATGTGCTGTCACCATGTGGGGTTGGTTCCTGCTCCTCATGTGACCCTCAGAAGAGGACAAGCTGTTTGTAAAGAGAGGATGAGCATAATTAACCTTAGAAGTAATGAATAGCTATATAATGGTTATAGTTATAATGTTTGAGCTGTGGTGTTGAAGCTCTGGAATCAGGGATATCTGTGAAATAAGAACAATGAGAGAGAGACAGAGGAAGAGCACAAACGGGGGGGGGGGGAGAAAACAATCTTATTGTCATGATAAAAGGAGGAGAGACAGACATTAACAAAGATGAGGAAGAGGAAAGTCTTAAGTTTAACTGTAAATATAGGGACAGTGTCTGCGGCCACAGTGGGAGCTGGTTTCACAGGAGAGGAGCTGAGACTCTTGGAACCACATGCAGGCCTATATTTTCTGAACACAGTGGTCTGTTTGGGTGGTAAGGAATAATCCTGTCTTTTAGATAAAACAAGACCTGATCTCTGAGTACTTTATATGCGAGGAGGAGGATTTTAAATTCTATTCCAGAATTAACAGGGAGCCAGTGCAAAGAGCTTAGCAAAATGATCAAGTTTGATAAAACCGCCTCCTGGTGGTGACAGAAAATAAAAACAATTTCAGTGTTTTTGGTCCATTTCCTCCTTTTTGATGGTTTTTCTACAACAGTGATACCTAGTGACCTCATCAAGTTTGAAGATGATCGCACTTAAGCTCTAGGACAAGTTTGTTCAAACACCAGAGGTGTAAAATGGCTGCCTTTGTGTTGTTTACCAACTTTCCTTCATGCACGTTAAACCTGGCACCAGGTGACTTGATGTAAGTTTTTTTGCATCTGTGTTTACCCTCTCCCACTTCCAATTTTTCACACCCATTCCTAGAAACGCTTAAACTAATGGTGTTCCAGATGACACCACAACAGGCTGGAACAACATCAGCTGAAGAGCCCGAAGGTTTCTTCTGCGCCGCAGTTTTTCCTAGTTCAGACAATGACACTGGCAGCAGAAGTGACTGGCATAGATGGATAATGGGAGTGAGGTGAAATATGAGCTCTGATGGTAGTGATCTTATCTACAAAAATTTTAAGAAACACTTTTAACACAAGTTAAAAACCAAATGATCAGGATTACTAAATTTGGGGACATTCAGTAGGTTGTTAATGGTTTGAAAAAGAACCCGGGGTTTATTGTCGTTATTGGAAATTAGAGAAATACTTTGTTTTTTTGGCTTTAACAGTTGTCTGATATTTATATGTACACCAGGACTCTTATTTCATACGACACATGCAACTTATCTTTTTTTTTCCATTTGCGTTCAGCTCTTCTGCATTCCTTTCTGACAACACGGGTGGTCTTATTAAGCCCCTTCTTAAAAAAGCTACCCTCGACCTAGAGGTTTTAGCCAATTATCGCCCAATATCAAACCTTCCTTTCATTTCTAAAATACTAGAAAAGGCAGTTGCGAATCAGTTATGTGAATATCTACATAGTAACAGGCTGTTTGAAGATTTACAGTCAGGATTTAGATTACACCATAGCACAGAAACAGCCCTAGTTAAAGTTACCAACGACCTCCTCTTGGCCTCAGATAATGGTCTGGTCTCTATACTTGTCCTGTTAGATCTTAGTGCTGCATTTGACACCATTGATCATAAAATTCTACTGCAGAGACTGGAGCAGACTTTGGGGATCTCAGGTACTGCCCTCTGCTGGTTTCAGTCATACTTATCTGA
The DNA here is from genome assembly GCA_016785285.1 of Brachirus orientalis. Lineage (NCBI taxonomy): Eukaryota > Metazoa > Chordata > Actinopteri > Pleuronectiformes > Soleidae > Brachirus > Brachirus orientalis. The sequence continues at coordinate 54,672 of JAFBJR010000788.1, read as the reverse complement.
TAGATTCCAGTTTGTACATGTTAAT